>JAPMOQ010018023.1:1273829-1284249 GCA_026543055.1 Argiope trifasciata
TTTTATAATATCGAATATTTAATAATGAATATTTTATAATATCGAATATTTAATATTAACAATATTTAATTTTCAACACTGATCTGTTAATATTTAATATCGCTCATCGTATGTGAAAGGAAATCTCTAGGAATTTCAGAACTAATTTCATAGCATAACTTTAATCTTTTTTTCACTTTCCATCCTCAAATTTTATCTACCTTTCATTTTATGCTTTGGGTTTATCAAGCTCACTTGTAAAAGTACAATTAGACAGACTTTCTTTGAATGAATTTTTTTCTAAATTTAGTAGAATTTTACAAATCGGATCTATAGAAAATTTATTAAATTTGAATCATCGAGATCAAAGTGTGTTTGACTCGTCGTGTTTATAGACACTTTATAGAAAAATAAGTTTTTCGATCTGAGTGAGGCACAAGAAAATGTTTCTATGAGGATTCACAGAAAAACAAAATTTCAACTTAAGTTTCGATTGGGAAAAATAATAAATGAACATAATTTTCAGCAATACACTGATTGAATTTATTAATCAAGATTAAGCAAATGTGTATTAGAAGAAATAAATTGAAGAATTTTCCTAATCAAGCTATAGCAAAAGCTTCCAATTCAAAGTCAGAGACATTCTCTTTATTCCCCAAGATAAAAATAGCCTTAGAAATTAGCCAAATGGACGTCCATTTTCACGAATCAACGATACATTAACTAAGAAGGATGGAGATCGTTTCCTAGATAATCAGAAGTTAGCTGCCGGCCAACTAGGCTTCACTTTGTAATTCCGTAATCTACCAGATCAGAGGGAAACCGATAAGACATTATAGATTTCCCACCTACTGTTCTCGAGCGATCAAATTCATTGGAAATCTCGTTAAACGACCGAGAAAAGCAAACGGCAGCTCAATGTCCCCCCAGCAGTAGCCCGTTGTCTCTGCATCCATTTTACTTTCTTCTTGTATCTGAAGAAAAGGGGTCCTTAGCACGTTATCTGATGACTGGGAGATCGCGTGTATAATCATTTATGCTGTCACCTCTTGGACACAGTTCTTCCTTCCTACACATTCGCTTAATTAGTCGTTTGCCACCCCTCTTGCAAGTAAGTAGGGAAGGGATAATGGATCTTCTGTGGACCAAGTGTTAAGGTAGTGACTAGGGAAGAAAGTGTAACTATCCATTCAAAGGTCGCTTTTCGTCATTTTCCTCAGGATAAAAATTGACACTTTTTGAGATTTTTAATCTTATTGCTGTTTTGTGGTCTTTCATAAGACATATTGTTCATCAACAGATTTTGAAAAGGCAACATTTCGACGTTTAAATCTCATTAATGGGTGAGGCATGGAAAGATGGGAGAATTTTTTTCATTTCGGTATGGCTTAAGTTCTGTAATTTTTTAAAACAAGTCAACGTGATCATTGAACGATGCAATGGCTGAAATATATCCAATTGTATGAGTTTTTGGGACTATAATTGAAGTTCTGTGTTAAATTTTTATTTAAATCGGTTTGACAGTATCATCTAAAACACAGATTTGATTTTTGAATACTATTATGCCAATGCAAAGGGTCAATTTCAATGCAGACGTTTGTGTTTGTCAAATTTTTATTTAAATCGGTTTAGAATGTCGCGTCTGAAACAGAGATTCGATTTTTGGATATTACTATCCCCATGCCAAAGACTTATTACCATGCAGATGTTTGTCTTGGTCAAGACTTATTACTTTCAAACGGTTTGGAAAGACGCTTCTAGAACACAGATTCGATATTTTGAAACTATTATCATTAAGCCAAGGATTAAATATCATGCAGACATTTTTCTTTGTCAAATTACGAAATGGTACGAAGAAAACTTTGCAAAATATCATTAAACATTCAGACCAAGAATCAGAAATGGGAAATTAAAATATTAACAAAAAATTCAATAGCATAGAAAAAAAAAGCCTTTTTATATAAAAAAAGAATGTAATTATTTTGTAAAAAAGTAATTACAGATTTTTAAGAGCATTTAAATTTAATTTTAAGTAATTTTTCATTTATTCTTCGTATTTGAATGTTTATGCCTCTTACATTAAATAAAAATTGCTCTGAAATAATTTACAGTGCATTAATACCTTTTTCCTTCTGTATTACTAATTATACGTAATGATTAAACCTCATAAAACCACAAGTACTCATTGTTAAATGTAAACATTTCCTCCTTTCCTCTTTCCTTTAATTCCTATTTTGGGGGATTAAACATCACAATGCATGCGGAAAAGCGCGGAGAGTTTTACAATTAGTTGTCAAACAATACATTCATTTTCTTAACTAATTAACAGAGCCTCATCCGATATTACTGGGAACTCCATTACTAGTTAAAAAAGGCAGAGTTAACATGTGTATTGCTTAAATATTCAGACAATTGTTAGCCGAGAGATGACTATCTTCTGTCACTCGAAAATGGTAAACCAACCAGAAAGTTGTTCTTTAGCACTTCAACAAACGGTGTATCTAAATATGAAATAAACAAATAATATTGCCTACAAATAATTTAACCTTTCAGCGAGCGCGGCTGTCATACCAACATGAAAGGTCGCGAGTATTTCCCACATACGCTATAGTAAAATGTAAATTTTCAAAAGGGTAACTACTCAAATTATATTGTAAATAGCTTAGGATTAATAACTACAATCACTTTAGACTTTTTTTTATTTAAAAAGAAGCAGAAACAATATAAACATAAATTGCTACAACAATATAAAATGGCCACAGGTTAAACGAATTGGTTTAAAAATAATATGAATGAAATTGTCGATATTTTGAGAGAACAATTTGCATATAAAATATAAAAGTGCAAAAATACAGAATGTGTTTCCAATAGTAATCTAAACATTCAACTCAAGGATAAAATCAGTATTTCTTTTAGATATTCTTATTCAAATTTGTGGTAGATAGACCCTTGTATAATTAAAAAATATTCTTCATTGCTGTATTCGATTCAGAACATTATATACGATAACAGCATCGCGGATCATGTCTTGCAAACTTGCTTAACAGACAGAAAATGAAAAAGCAGGTTTAGCTTTTGTTGCTCAAAAGAACTACCAAAAACTCTTTATGATATGTTTGCTTTTATATTGAATGCACTAATTTTTAAGTAGTGTTGTTGTTTTATATTGATTTCATAGTAAAGTGGTTTAAAGAAGATATCCATTTACTAAAGAAAATAACTGCTTGATCAAAATACCTAATTCACCCTTTTTTTTCATATTTCACTAAAAATATCAACTGCAAAATAAGAATTGTGTTTGAAACAATAAAAAAATATAGGATTCCAACAGAATCGAGTGAAAACATTATTCATTAATGTAAGATATATGACTGCATTCTTGAAAACTAAAGAGCAAATTTTTTTTTGAAATGAATCCTTTTAATGTCCCGATAAATAATGAATTCTCACCTGACAATAAAAAAGAGCCATTTACTAAAAGCTCCATGGCCATTGGGAATAGGAATATGTCTCGTCATCAAAAGTCAGTCATACAAAAGAGCTCTATCCAACAATGGAATATACAGGGTGAATATATCCTTTAACCTACCCAATAAATAGCCTACAACGCAAACGAGTGAACAGTGTGCGACGGTATTTGGTATATAGACTATAAACGAGGTGTGCTCACGGAATATATATATAAACGGAATTTGAATTCATCCAGATCAGTTTCTGTTACAGATTCCTGTCCATCTAAATGGTATTTGAGTTTTTTGTCTCATAAATAAGGGGATGCACGTTCTCTTTCCGTTGTACTGTAGTTGCCTTTAATATTCGAATTTGTTTTAACTTAAATACAGAATGGGATATTCTTCCACTTTTCAGTCACGTTGGGACATCACGAACCACATTCCGATATCCGAAGCATCTATCTGTAGGATAAATTCCTTTTTATAGCCAGGAGAGTATAATATTGGGTTTTTGATCACTCTGGGATTTACATACACACACACATATTGAAATTTCGTGAGCGCACCTCGTCTATAGTCTATGAAACAAATACTGTTGGCATATAGACTATACACGAAATATATATATATATATATATATATACAGAGAGAGAGAGAGAGAGAGAGAGAGACAGGGACACAGACAGACAGACAGAGATGCAGACACAGACACAGACGCAGACGCATACAGACAGACAGATAGATAGATAGATTCTGAATGTACATTAGGCGACGCCTTTTCCAAAAAAAATTAATTTTAATACAATAAACTATTAAAACGGTGTATAGAAACAATCCAGAAAAATAATTATGAGTAATAAAAAGAGAAAAGAGGGAACGGCGAAAACTGAATGAGTAAAGCATCACTACCGATGAATCATGGTTTGCTGTAGAATGCTCTGCCCATCGATTTGAAATTTTGCATGTGAGTGACATTGGTCATTTGGAATACCTTTCTCTACATCTTCCTGGACACGGTCCTCGTGCAAATTCGTGCAATCTGTTCTTGTTTAGGTAAACTGTATTTTTCTTAAAAGCGTACCATTATTTTTCCTTCCCTTACTTGGAAATGACTTAATGGTTAGGTGACCAAAAACTAATCAATAAATGTTAATATTGTTTTTTGTGCTTTAGTTTGTTAAAATTACCATTTTTTGGAAAAGGCGCACTCTAGTGGACATTTTGGAGTTTTTTGTTTTTTTCTTCAAAATTTGCATTTCATATATAGTATATATACCGAATTTCGTTGAAATTTGTTCATCCTTTTACGTTGCAGAATGTTGTTTATTGAGGAAGTTTAACTATAAACTCCCCGTAGGTTTGAAGGAAAATAATACTACTACTCTAATTCTACTAATTTTTTTTCTAGTCATGAAGATTTTGGTGAATATTTAAAAGTTCTCATCGGGTGAAAAATGATATATGTGACTATTCTTTAAGAAAGTTTTGAATTTAAATATATGTAACTGTTTCTGAAGGTATCCGACTAGGTTCGGAGAGTACAAAATTAAATGTTTATATTATATCTTTTTATTAATATATTGGATAAAATAAATAAAATAGAAATTGCTTTAGCATATATGTAGCGTTTGAAAAAAAGCATATTGCAATGTAGATTTTAGCATTTATTTGTGAGAACTAGAATTATTTTTAACGGCAATGATGACGTGTCCGAGTTAACAAGGAAAGACGATGTAGTAGATTCCGAGAGTAATGAATCCTGATCACTCAAAGGCAGATGTTTGACTTCTAGCTCAAAGGAAGATGGAACACACACATACATTCGCTTGCACAACCAATTTTCACAGGGGGGGGACTGATTCATACATCTGACAGATGGAACACAAGAACTACCGTGCCCGAACAAGGACCGAAATCTGGGACGCCCAAATCGAGACAGACTACTTCTAAGCCAGGACGTCAGCAATAGTTTTTAATAAAAAATGTTACAGTTTTTCCCTTTTCTTTGAAAGTTTCCATGTAAACATTGTTTGGTGTGTAACTAACTAATGTCTAAAAATATTTAAAAAAAACATTTTTTTGTGTGTAAAATATAAAATTATGAATGAAATTTTGGATTTTTTAAAAATAATATTTACATTAAACAATCATAAATCTACTTCTAGAACATTCAACATCAAATACATAGCTCTTTACATTCTGCATAACATAACGAGTACTAATAGTAAATTTTAATAAAGATACTTTGATTATTTTTTGTGATATGACGATACTTGTGATGCAGAATTATGAAAAACACTCATTCTTTAGAAAATGCATTGAAAGCTTTTAAATATTTATAAAAGGGCAACCTCTAAAATGACAGTATTTTACTATAAATTTGTTTCTATTTGACCCACAAACAAAGTTAGAATATCAATGGAAACAAAAACACACCTTTTTTCTGAATCTGAAAAAAAATTGACTTTCTTTTCAAATTCATGTTTTTAAACTAGTCAGGTACCTTAAGATAGTTTCATTTTTTCAAGAATATTATAATTCAATACATGCATTCAAGGGATTGCATACATATTCTTCAACAAAATTATTGGTATATTGTAAACAAAAGATTGTTCAATCGTTACGGTCTCCTATGTAAATATAAAGTCGTATTTCTTATTATTTATAAAATGCTTTTGTATTTATAACTGTGAATAATTCTATTTTTAGACTATAGTGTAAAATTTCTTCTAGAATTATTTTACTGAGAATTGTTTTTTTTTTTTTTTGTTTCTCCTTTCAACCTCGTTTATCATTTTTTCGCTCTTATTTTTATTGTATCTGTATCCATATTTGCTTTGCTTTACATGAATGTTTTTTGGCTTTATTGTTGGATTTTTGACTTTATATTCTTTAAAATCCATTTTGTGTGTTTATCTGTCTGTTTGCGTGATGGTATTTGCGTTGTTTTATTTCTTTTATATACATCTTATATTTACATTTTGTTAAATTTGGTTTATTTTCATCGATTCCTTTTGTTTTTCTTTCAATTGTCTTCTTTTTTAAAAAAATATTTTGCATATGGTTTGTTTTTGTCTTCTTTATTCCATAATCCTCATGTTGTATATTTTTGGTGTAAAAGATGTATTTGATGACTGATAATAAATTATAGAACTTTAGACTTAAATTGCAGATTAAAATTTTCTAAATATTTTTAACCCTTAACTGGGGTGTTGAATTTTTAAAATTTAACCTTGAAGGCGTGTTCTACAATCTAATTAAATAATCTTATCAATGATGAACAGCCAGTATTTTTTATATATCGATATGATTTAGAATTTTTTAAAAATACCTTATCATTGATAAAAGTAAATGAGTTGAAATTGTTATAATTGTATGTGTGTTAAATGTGTTGTACATTTTCTTATCAAATGAAGTGTTTCATTAAATATTATTCTAGATAAACTACATTACTGTATACTTTTTAAATCATATTTATTTTTCCAGTACATAAAGGCTTATAGAAAAGAATACAATGTAATAGTCAGTAATTATATAAAAAAATGAAAACTGCCAGTAATTTTTTATATGTAGATATGATTTAAATTTTTCTCAAAATAAATTATCTCTGAAAAAAGTAAATTCGTTGGAACGTACATTTTCTTATCAAATCACGTGTTACATTAAATAATATTTTTCCAAAAACATATTACTTTATACATTTTAAATTATATTTATTTTTAAAGTATATAAAGGTTTATAGACAACCGATACAATGCAATAGTAAAAATTTTTATGGAAAATAGAGAAACTGACAATAGGTAAAATTGATCTTCTTTTTTATTGGTTTGAGGGACTTTCATAGCACGATTTTCTAAGGCATTTTAACAATACATTTTAAGAATAGTTTAAAAATCTATCTATAAATTCTGCATATAACCCTTGGTTTATTGATATACTTCTTCAAAATACATTATCACTTGAAAAGTTATTTATGTTTGAACATACAAGGAAGAATCAGTTGAATGCGAACTATCATCAAAAAAAAAAAATTCTGTATAATAATCCTTATCACTGAAAATAAATTTTTGCTTTATTTAAAAGTGTCTGGTGCACTGCTTGATCATACGATCAGTAAATTGGATGATATTTCAAAGCCTAAATCTTAGCGCCATCTGCTAAGCCTTTTTGAATACTTGGGACACTGACAGTGAGGTGTGGTCTTAGACTGCGCTCAAAGAAATAACTGAGTTAGTTTTTTTGAAAAAAACTTCCGCCAAAACAGGTTGAATAAGCGCATGTGTATTGAAGGTCACAAAACAGGAAACTACAAAGTCCATGCATTTAATTGAGTTAAAATTGAACAGATATGACCGAAAGTTCATCGCTAGCGTTTTCACAGATCGCATCTCCCCAGTCTATGGTTAACGTTTTGTTTTGATCCTGATTAATTTAGAAACAATTTTTACAAATTTGTATTGGTTTCATAGCAGTTAAGAAACAAAAGCGTGAAACTTTCTACTTAAATCTACAAACCATTTCTTTATTCAGTTTGATGCTACAATTTCCTATTTTATAATTTAACAGCTTTCATTTTTAAACTGATTGCTTCGAATCTCATGAGCATGTTTAAAAATGTAGGAAAAAATATTTATGGTATTTTATTTATAATACTTTCAATACTTATTTTGGTGCATAGATATAAAAAAGATAAAATTATGCTAAATCTTTACTTTGTCTTCTTTTTAAACAACGTATAATGAAACAATACAAAAAATAAAACCAATGAATTCTATTGTGGAGAAATAGGAATTCTTTCCCTTGAATTTTTGAAAATTACTTTCAAAATATGATGTGCATATTTCTAAATAAATAATATAAACAAATGTTTCCCATTTATATATAAATTATAATTGTGCCTATTTTACTTAATTACGTCAAATCACTGACCTCCAACCCGCCTCTAAGCCTCACGGATTTTCACATAAAGACTAAATTACCGGACCGCCGCAACAGCAACATTGGCGGGAACTATGGTTGAATCCTAAGGGCCATCACCGGCCACGGTACAACCCTTCTCGTAGGAAATACGTCCCATCATCGATGGGAGGGCCTTCCTACAGGACTCATCTTTTATTGGGCCGATCAGGGTGGAGGGATCCGATCACCATACCGGAAGCATCTCATATCTATGCTTCACATTATATTTATCAATCTTTGTATGAAGTTATATAGGCTGGCATACGTTCTGACAATAAAGCATAATATGCTTGGCATAAGTTTTCAAGAAAACAGAAGCTTAGATGTTTCATTTCCTAATCTCAACCAAAATAGTGTATCTTAATTTGCTACTTAATTATTAATTAACGCAATTAATTAATTAATCAAATCAAATTTACTTAAGGTATCCGACTACGTTAAAAACACTGCTTATTGACCATATTGGAGAATTTTTTTAATGTTATTTTTTGTAGATCAGATTTTCCTCTTTCCAAAAAAATTTATCTGTTTTTTTTTCCAAAAAAATTTATCTAGAAAAATTTTATTTTTCTAGAAAAAGGAAGGCTGTCCTATCATCCAGGGCCACAACCTTTTTCATCTAAAATTCATCTTTAACTTCAATTTTCTCAAAAGTTTAATGTTCAGAAAATGTCTCCACCATTAACATGATATCTCAAAAACTAATGGAAGCATTGGCATAAAAATTTCAACGTGTGTTTTAAATAATATGGGCAATGAAATGAACCAAACGTTTTGTTGTTGGTGAAATATTTTTCATTTATAAGTATTTTTAGAAAAGTTAAGTTTTAAATTTATAGAAAAAATACATATATATGTATATTTTTACCTATAACTTCTTTCTATCTCAAGAGTTTTCTTGGATGTTGGTCCATTTCATTTATCATCGTATTCTATAAGTTGTGTACAAACAAAAATATGATGATTACATTACAAATTTTTGTAGAATGTAAGCCGTTTTGGTTCAATTTCATTAAAATATACATTTTCCTGTTTCTCAAAATATATTATATTTTAAAATAGTTTTGTTGTATTTATGGTATTTTGTATCATAAATGACAATACATCTAAAAACTGTAGTTTTAAATAGTTTTTTAAAATACAATTTTTCAAAAATTGTCCTTTTTACGTAGCCGAATACCTTAATAAGTTAAATGAAGCCCTTTCCTTAAAGCATTCTCAATTCAAAAAATATTTTTATATACTATGATTAAAAAAAAAGACATTTGAAAATGTTAAAGCTTATGCTAACAACCTAATAATAATAAATTAATATCGAAAACTGTATGATAATCAGTTTTAACAAAGAACTATTGTCTGCAATTTCTAAAGATTAAATAACAAAAGAATAGTCGCTTGCAATAACATCTATTCATAATTGTTGCCAATACAGTAAGAATAAAAAATTCCAAATAAAGTTTTCTCCATAAGTCCAAAGAATAGTTTGTTATCCAAGTAGATTTGAGAGACGGAGAATATTTATTTCAATCTTATTACGAATATTAAAGCGATAATAATGTATTTGCGTCCTATTATAAATGAATTTTGAAGTTCGTTTTGGTATGGATCGCAGTGCGTGTGCATAGCTGGAGGGCGATACGAATTTGAACTTCTTTACATTTCAAAAGATGTGATCTCAAATTTATTGCCAAGACAATAGAGAAACGTCTTTAATGTTTGAATATTTCTGTTTGCTAATACTGAAATTTTTAGGGACAGATCACATCTGAAATTTTGAATCAGTTTATAAAGCTACTCGTTTTCTCCTTTGAATTAAGAAACTTTGTCTTGAAATCGTTGCTTTCATAGCATTCGAATTATATATGGAAAGGAAAACATATTTACTCCAAAAGTACAAAGAATAGTTCATTATCCAAGTAGATTTGAGAGACGGAGAATATTTATTGCAATGTAAGGACTCTCATTTCGAATATTAAAACGATAATAATGTATTTGTATCTCCTATTTCACGCACGCATGCACGCACGCAC
>JAPMOQ010018023.1:1284649-1349623 GCA_026543055.1 Argiope trifasciata
ACACATTTAGTTTCATTTTGTTGAAATAGATGGCACCGTGGATTCCATTGAATACCACTACAATATATTTATATATATATGGGTGGGTGGGTGGGTGTGTGTTATTGCAGCTGGATTTATACTTTTAATTACAAAGTTTCTATAAATAAGGTGGACCATTTCATGAATGTAGAGCCAAATATACCTTTCTTCAGAGCTTAAAAAATACGGAGAGGACAAAGAGATATATCTAGACTGTATGGAGAGTGTGAAAGGGATTCTCCAATACTGTGTATTTCACTAACACACATGTTTATTCGTAACTCACAACAGACATTCTGGCATGAGTTGCTCTCCCTGATACTTTTTTTGTAACCAAAACTCTCACGATATTCCCCTTCCCTTGCTTCCATAGTGATGTTAGACGCAGACACGAATCAGTGACTTCCTTTCGAGTATGACTAACAGACAAATGATCGAGTGGCGAACATTCACTTTGTACCTTCCTGATTCAAAATAGAAGACACTTTTTTTCACGATTATTACTAAGTTACCAACTTCTGCAATGTACTCATTAAATTATGTATCTTTCTGGTTTTCATTTGACTGTCCCTTGTTTATGATATACTAGTTGGTATCCTGCGCGTTGCTACCACAGAAGAAATGATATTCGAAATATCATTGAAACAGTTATCTTTAATTAAGAATGGTATTTATTTTCTTGTGAACGGTGGATATATTGATTGAAATCAAATGATATATAAAAGGAGAAGCATAAATAGTAATTATTCTATTTTTATTAATATATTGTATATATTATGCAAAAAAATATTCATTTTTTATGTATTAGATTTATGTATACTTTTAGAATTGTAAAGCTTGGTGTTCTTTCAGAGTGGTAATGAAAAAAACTATTTTTTGTATTTCATAATTTGTTTAATAATCATTTCGAATTCTAAAATTAAATGTTAAACGTAGAAAATATATTTATATCATAAAATCATTAACATAGTTGAAATTAGAATTTTTGAGAATTAAGATGGTGCAAAATTATTTGTATTACAATGTTTTTGGTGGTTATCAATGATGGCTAAACGCTAAAATTTTATTAAATCTTCAGTTAAAATTTACTTACAGAATTGCGAGAAAATAAATATACTGAACTGGTTCCCTAAACTTTCTCGCATCCTCTCTAATAAAATGATTACCTCAGAGAAAGACGTACATTGCATTTACGTTCAATAGCTACGAAATATTGACGTCTAGCTTGAATTTAGCATATTTACTGAATCTGCCGTGTCTCCTTGGTGAGTTATTTGGTGGTTAATCCATGGTTAATAGGTGTAGTAAATACATCTGAAAATATTTTTTATTCTTTAGATAATTGTATTATGCCTATAGCCTTCGAATAAGTGCAAGTAATAAGAAATCGAAATTTCAACGGAATTGGATGAGTGGAGCGGCAGTGTATAACAGACGTACAGACAAACATTCATTTTTATTTATACACTGATGGAAAAAAATAACAACACCAAGAAAAAATTATTGTACTGTAATGAAATTTTAGGAATACATTTGTCTAGGTAACATATTTAAATGATTAAAGTTTCAAGATCACAGGTAGAGCCATTGGCGAGAAGAGCCATTTCAAATGTGAAATGTTAGTACATTAGTAACCGGTGTAACCGCCAGAATTTTGAATGCAAGCAGACAAACGTGCATGCATTGTGTCGTGCAGGTATCGGATATCAGTTTGTGGGATGGAGTTTCATGCCTGTTGCACTTGGGCGGTCAATGCAGGGACAGTCAATGCTGGTTGCGGATGACGCTGGAGTTGTCGTCCAATGATGTCCCATACGTGCTCAATTGGAGAAAGATCTGGTGATCTAGCAGGCCAAGGCACCATGTCGACACTCTGCAGAGCATGTTTTTTTACAACAGCGGTATGAGGGTGAGCGTTATCCTGTTGGAAAACACCCCCTTGAATGCTGTTCATGAATGGCAGCACAACAGGTTGTATCCCTAGACTGACGTACAAATTTGCAGTCAGGGTCCGTGGGATAACCACGAGAGTACTCCTGCTGTCATACGAAATTTCTCCCTAAACCATAAATCCAGGCGTAGGCCCTGTGTGTCTAGGCCGCAGACAGGTCACTAGCAGGCGTTCACCTGGCCTCCTTCTAACCAACAGAACCGGCTTTCATCAGAAAACATAACAGATCTCCACTCCGTCCTCCAATGAGCTCTAGCTTGACACCCCTCACGTCGCAAACGGCAGTGGTTTGCAGTCAGTGGAATTCACTGTACAGGGCGTCTGGCTCGGAGCTGTCCTTGAAGTAACCGATTTGTAACAGTTCGTTGGGTCACTGTGGTGCCAACTGCAGCTCGAATTTCGGCTGCAGACGCAGTACGATTAGCCACAGCCATACGCCGAATGCGACGGTCTTCCCTCTCAGTAGTATCACGTGGCCGCCCGGAACCTGGTCTTCTTGAGGTAGTACCTTCCCTTGACCACTGCCGCCAATACTCATGCACAGTGGATACATTCCTGCCAAGTCTTTCAGCAATATAGCGGAAAGAAAACCCACCTTCTCGTAGCCCTAAACACGACCTCGTTCAAACTCAGTGAGCTGTTGATAATGGCTTCTTCGTCTTCTCAGAGGCATCCTTGACTAACATTAATCCATTACGTCAAATCTCAACTGTAAATAACGATCACGAGCCTTAAAGCGCTTATTTAAAGGAAACCTAATTTGCATGTTCATAGTGTCGCTACTAGCGCCACACTTACGCGCGTAGCTCAAAATTTGAATCGACGTCATCTTTCTGATGTATAAACACACCTACCAATTTTCGTTTATCTAGCACAGCTCCTTCCTAGTGTTGGGATTTTTTTTCCATCAGTGTATATATTGAGCTCTATATATCACATGAAAGTTACAGTTAGGCGAAGTTTAAAGACGCAATAGGATTATCTAATAATTAAAAAATAATTTGAGATATATGCACCGCATCTATTAACCCTGGATTAACCACCAAATAACTCGCCAAGGAGACAACATAATCAATTAAGACGTTAAGTCAGTTAAGATATCAGACGCTAATATTTAGTGTCTATTGTACGTAAATGCTATGCACGTTTTTCTCTAAGGTAATAGTTTCATCAGACAGCACGCAAAAAAGTTTTAGGGTAACCAATCCAATAGGTTTGAAAATCTAACTAAACATGTAATAAAATTTTAGTGTTTTCAGCAATAACTTCCGAAAATGTTATAATACAAATAATTTGGCACCTTCTTAGTTTTCAGAAAATTTCAACTGCATTAAAGATTTTATGGGGGTCGCGGTGGTCTGGTGTAAGGTCTCGGCTTTGGGAATGGAAGGTTTCAGTTCGATACTCGATTCCACCGAAGAACCGTCGTGTGAGTGGGTCTCTTGCACTGTAAATCTGTCAGGCCAAACGTCCTCCCACTGGCGTGGTGTGGAGAGAGGGGTGCCAGTTCAGGTGTCGTCCTCCCATCTGATCTTTGTTCAAAATGACGAGGTCCGTCCCAAAAAGCCCTCGTGTTGCTTTAAACGGTAATTTAATATAACTAAAACTAAACAAAAAGGATTTTATGGTATAAATATATTTTCGATGTTTAATCAATTTTAAAAGAAAATATTTTGCTCACATTTTCTAATATTAAACTTGATAATACTGAACGAATATTAAATGAGTCACGAGATACAATAAATAGTTTCTTTCATTACCATTCTGAAAGAACACCAAGCATTACAATTCTAAAAAAATACAAAAATTTAATATATAAAAATGAATATTTGTTCGTAGAATAGAATAATAAAAATAGAATAAATACCATTTATGCTTCTCCTTTATATATCCTTCAATTTCAATGTACGTATTTATTGCCTACACTAAAATAAATACCAATCCTAACTAAACAAGATAATTATTTCGAATACCAAATGATATTATCCAAGATTATTTCTTCTTCGACAGCAATGCGCCGGGTAACATCTATTTATTCATAAATTCTGAATTACTGAATTTAAAGGAGAAGCATAATATTATCATTAGAACTATTCGGCATGATACCACCCACGCTTAACAATTAGCTGATTCCAAAAGCACTAAACTGTAAGATACTGGTAGTGGCATATTACAATTAATCACAATGAAAGCCGTGTTCTGTATGATTCTTGGCAAATAGTAATTGTTTGCAAGTTGCGCAATGTAACTGAATGATGAGGGTCTTTCATTTCATAGCCATTGATTTATTGTTAAAGATATGCCAAATAAAGCTGCGAATGAATGATTTATAACTATTTTTTTTAAAAAGATTTAAAATGCAAGCAACAGTTTATAAAAAGCGTATATAATGAAGCTGAATTAACTTAAAATATTTCAAATTATAGGAATATCATTCTTAATATATATGCTATTACTTACTGATATATATGATATATAACATTCGTATGTATGTATGATAATACTCTTATCATACATATTATTAGATTATAGATGGTATCTAAACACATTAAAGGCTGGAGATCTTGACGAAAGTATGCTAGGTAACGCGGATCAAATCGTAGTACTAAGACTCCCTCCTTTAATGTGTTTATTAGTCAGTGTTAGCCACTAGTGATCACTTTTGCCTATCAGATATGCTATCTGGCTGCATACTGCAAGGTCTCGAGTTCGATCTTTGGGGGGATCTTCATGTTGGTGAGACACCACAGTGCGTATAAATCTATTTATAGCCCATATTCCGGGAAGAAAGCCTTTAATTTTCTAGAACCTTACACAATTTTTTTATTTTTCTGGAGATTTATTGTGACAACTAATAAGAGCATTTACAAATTGCATCATTGATCTATTTTGGATTATGAACGCAAAATTTTCCGCTTCAAAACAATCCTATATTTTTAAGAAATAATTTTAAAAGTAACTTCAATACAAATTTAATTAGTCATCTTAGCATTTAATATTTTATATGATTAAAACACCTCATAATAAAAATAGGGAAAATTCCTTGGCAGTTATAGACCTTTGCTTATTTTGATACAGTTTCTTAGAAGTCAGAATAAATAAAATATTTACTTGCTAAACAAGATTAAAAATTCAAATTTAACGTATCCGACGTCGTTCGAAGGAAGTTTTTTGAAAAATCGGAGCTGTTAAAAACTATTTTTGGTTTTTAAATATATTGTCAATTATAAACGCAATAAATATAAAAAAATTAAAATTATTATATAATTTGAGAAATAGGAAAATGTGTAGTAAATTTTAATGAAATTGAACCGAAACGGTTCACACTCTTACACAAAATGGTAATGCAGCCATCCTATTTTTTCTTTGTACAAAAGTTATAGAATACAACGATGAATGAAATGAACCAAAATCTAAGAAAAATCTTGAGATGTAAAGACGTTATGGGTACAAATATTCTTATATATGCATTTTTTCCATTAATTCCCAACTATTGTTTTCTAAAAACCCGTAGAAATGAAAAAAATATTTGACCAACATTAAAACTTTTGGTTCATTTCATTACCCATATTACTTAAAACGCACGCTGAAATGTTTATGTGAATACCTCTATTAGTTTTTGAGATATCATGTTAACGGTGGAGAATTTTTATGAAAATGAAAAATTTGAGAAAATTGAAGTTAAAGACAAATTTCAATAATGAAAAATATGATTTGCTTAAAATTTTCCTGTATGATAGGTCAGGCCTTCCTTTTCCTAGAAAAGATGAATTGTTTTGGAAAGAGGAAAGTCTACAAGAAAGAGGAAGGAACTACAAGAAATAATTTTAAAAAAAATGCCAGTGTGATCTGTAAACAGTGTTTTTAACGTAGTCGAATACCTTACCTCGTATTTGAAAAGCATGGTAAGGTTTGTTTAATATACATATAAAATACATAACAAATTTTGTAGACTGAAAAACAGACTTATGAAGCAATAATATATTTGAACAGAGCGTAAACATTTACATAACGATTATTAGGTAGAAGGCATGGAATCCCTAGGGCATGGCGACTAGCTTTGGTTTGTAAATTTGCATTAAGATGTGTGATGTGAATAAAGTAATTAAGAATTAATTATTATCTAATTCCTTATTAATTGTTATCTAATACAGTTTCGTTTTGGCATCAAGCTTTATTTGTTTTTAAAGAATTCATTTATACTAATATTATAAATGTCACAGTTTAAATGGATGGATGGATGTTTGTTACTCCATCACGCCAGAACGGCTGAACGGAATTGGATGAAATTGAGCACAAAGATAGATTAGAGTCAGGAATAGAGCATAGCTTACTTCTTATTCTGGTTCATTGTGTGATTCACTTTTTATTCATTAAAAACTAACTTTCGTGCCAAAAAGCTGAGGCCAAATCCACCCAAAGATGAGTAAGACTCCTTTTTTCCCTCAATAGGAATGAGATGAGGCTTAGCCGCATTTCTTCCGATTATTTCAAAAGATTCTATTTATTTTCTTAGTGTTTGATGTACTTAAATTTAAATACTGTTAATAATTTGGTTTTTCGGATTCAATCTGAATTACTTTTAATTTAAAAGAAAACAGAATAAATTAAATAAAAAAATTCTAATCTGCATTGCCTTACCCCAACTGGCGTAGGAAAGTCAGGCATTTGCGTTACGCCAACAGACGTTGGAAATCCAAGCGTGATTGTGGATAACTGTGTTTTCGTTTAAATGAAAAATTTGAAAATGATGTGTATAATACTGTTGTAGCTATCTCAATCTCGATCAATTAATAAAATGAATTCGACTTGATTTTTTAAAAAAATAAGGACAATTTACTATTTTATTTCAGGTGAACACTGTAAATAAATTGTTTTTAGGTTAGTTATGTTCTATTTTTATTCTATAAATTTTTCGTATATGCTTATAGTTTTAAGTACATTGTTTTTAGGATAGTTTTAATCTTTTTGTTTAGTTATTATTTGATAATTTTGTCGAAATGCCCGGAAAATGCAACTCTAATCCTTCGAAAAGGAGTCATCAAGCTCTATCTATGGGAATCACTAGAAGTAGAGAGTCGAATCCTCAATAAGAATTGAGCAGAATGAAGGAAGCGGAGTGACAGGCCACATCTAGATCAGCTGAAATGTCATAAACGGTATTGGAATATCGGAATGGATCAAATCGTCTGATACATACACATCGAAATTTCCATGCGTATGAAGTCGCGGGTAAATTCTTGTTTGTAATAAATGATAGGAATAAGATTTCTGAAATTCATAAAGTTAGCTGTATGCAAGTTCAGGTAAATATAAATTCAAACTAGAAACTTTCATCGATCTTTTAGTAAAATTTATAAATAAATAGCTTCTATCATAATTTTATTATTTCCCAAACAATGAAAAATTACTCTATTTTTTTACAACTACTTATAAAGACCGCGAAAAAAGTTGAATTATATCTTAACTATTAAAAAAATAAATCAAAGGATTCCCAATTACAAAATAATTTAGTTTTCTATTGAAATGAAATATAGATATCTTGAAATTTTATCATAAATACACAGAAAACGAATTATGAAAATTTTTGGAGTTCTATTGTATCATCAATTGTTCTTAAAAAACAAAACGAAAGAAAATGAAAGTATCCGACTACGTTCAAAGGAAATATTTGTAAAAATTGAATTTTTTTAAAAACTATTTTTGGTTATTAGATGTATTGTCAATTAAAAACATTATGAAAGCAAAAAATATATATATTTGAAAATATAATATATTTTGATTAAAAAAATTAGGAAAATTTTGTCGCGAACTCTAATGAAATTTAAGCAGAACGGTCAACATTCTACACAAAATGGTAACGCAGTAATCCTTTTTTTCGTTGTGCTCGATTTATAGAATGCAATGATGAATGAAATGAACCAAAATTTAAGAAAAATATATGAGATGCAAAGAAGGCAGGAGTAAAAACATTCGAATATATGCATTTTTTCCTTCAATTCAGATTTTTTTTTCTAAAAACGCTGATAAATGAAAAATGTATTTCACCAACAATAAAAATTTACGTTCATTCCATTGTCCTTATTATATAAAACTCATGCTGAAATGTTTATGTCATTACCTCAGTTTTTGAGATATCGAGCTAACGGCTGATAATTTTTATAAAAATATAAATTTTGAAAAAATCGAAGTGAAAGGTAAATTTTAATATCGGAAAATATCATTTGCTTAAAGTCCCTATAAATGATAGGTCAAGTCTTCCTAATCCTAGAAAAGATAAACTGTTGTAGAAAGAGGAAGGTCTGAACTACAAGAAATAATAATCTATAGAAATGAAAGAGAATGTTTGTCTATAGGCCCCTTATGCCTTGCTAAACTGCTTATCCAATCATGTTGAAACTGGATCAGATTATTGTTTACATCTACGGGATGGTGATAGGGATAATACAATTATCTAAAATTTCAACAAAAATGAATCTCAACCGCTCCTATTTACCAAGGATTCATCTCCAAATATCTCGCTGTGGAGACTGTAAATTCCAAAGAAATGCTAAATACAAGTGAAAGGTTTATATTTTGTAGCTATAGTACTCAAATGTCATGCAAGTCATTCTCAGAGATAAAAACTTTATGACAGATGATGCGAGAAAGTTTGGGTAAGAACAATTCTGGGCGTTTTATATTTTCACTAAATTTTAGCGTTTTTAGCAGTAACTACGAAAAATATTATAGTACAAATCATATTGTACCATCTTAATTTTCAAAAATTATCTTTTCAACTATATTAACGATTTTATCGTATAAATATGTTTTTTATGTTGAATCAGTTTTGAAAGAAACTATTTTAATCTCATTTTATAAAATTAAATTGGAGAATTCTGACCAAATATTAAACGAATCACGAGATACAATAAGTAGTTTCATTCCTTGCCATACTGAACGAACATCAGAATACACAAATCCGATATATAAAAATGAATATTTGTTTGTTCGTATTTTATATACCGTCGTACCATTTATCCTATTCCGACAAAACATTCACAATTTATTGATTGATTTGACTTAATAATATTTTTTTGGGCGGCAGAAACGCGCCGGGTATCAGTTAGAAATAATAAATTGGCAATGTGGTCTATAAACAATGTTTTAACATAGTCAGGTACCTTAAAGCGTTTGTTTATATTAATGTGGTCCATTAATCAATGTGAACAAAATTTTAATTATTACACAATAAAAATAGCACAAATAATCAGAATGTTTCATAACTATTAACAAGAATACACGAAGCCTTAAGGAAAAGGGATAAAAATTATTTAAAATGTAAGTTGAAAGAAAATAAATAATTAGTTGTATTTATTAATAATTTATTATTTTAGGAACTAAAAAAGTTGCTAAAATTTTACACAATGATCTGTCATGATTGAAAAAAAAAACCCATTCTATTAGGAGGAATAATCAGAGGATTTAAAATTCATTAGAATTAATTGATTTTACATTGTGAGCAAATTTGGATATGTCAAAAATTTATCATAAACATATAGAAAATAAATTATAAAAACTTTTGTAGCTCTATTGTATCAACAATAGCTCTTAAAAACCAAAAAGGAAACTAAAGCGTTAGTTTATTTTAATCTGACCCTTTAATAAATGTGAAAACAATTTCAATAAAAATAGCACACAGAATCAAAATGTTTGATAATCATTATTAAGAATCAACGAAACCTAAGTAAAAGGAATAAAAATCATTTTCTATGTAACCAGAGATTATCAGACAACTAACATACACCAGCTTTATGTTTCTCAGATCGTAGGAGTAAACAGATAAGATGTCCTAGAATTTTCACGGTCATTAAGCCAACCCGATATGGGCATCACATCAAATAATCAAGCCATCGGGAATCTTGTTTCAATGGACGGGAAAAGACAAGGCCAGCTAAATGTCCAAACAACCATCCAACACTCTCAGGGTCCTCCTCCTCATTCCGACCTCCATCTCGGAAGAAAAGAGGTCATTAGCGCGGTATCCGAGGATCACGTGAATAATCATTAACACTGTCACCTCCAATACAAAGCTGCGGCTTCCGTCCTCCAAGCTTAATTATTCCTTCCCCACCTACGCTTGCAAGTAAACATCTGAGAGATAACATAGCCTTAAGTTTTAAGGGGGGCAGTAATCTAGAGAAAATTGGTGGCCAAACATATGTTTAGTCCTTTCTGAGACTCAACGGACATTGGAATGCCCTTAAAGAATAAAAATGAATGCCTTTTCCCTTGATTCTTTACACTATAAGGTCCCTCCAGGGATATTCCAGAGAAAAATTTCCAATCTTCTTCAAGGAAGGGGTTTTAGTTTTAAGTGTCCTCTTGTGCAGCAATTGGAGAATCCGTTGAACTGCAATTGCCTGTGAAATGGTAATGCAGTAAAATTTCATAGGCACTGTTGGATTGGGGAATGTACACATGGGTGTACCAACAGCCGTATTATGGGGAGGGGGCCTTCCTTAATGTGGATAAAGAGAAACATTTTTGAAATATATTTTGTGGAAATTCCGACGAGTTTAAATTCCTCTAAGAAAATATAGGCATAATAAGGCTGATATATTTAGAGTTACACAGAACGATTTATAGCTTTTAAATATTCATTTTTTGTGTGCATTTCGGCATTGTAACCACAGAAATTGAAGGCTTTAAAAAATATTTTTTTTTTGAAAGATTGAATAGTAGTATTATATAGAAGTTTTCAAGTAGCAATATCAAGAATAATTTTTTAAGATTGGCCTAATTGGCCTATAAGAAATATTAATGGACTAAAGATCAAATTCAGTTTTTGAAGATAAATAATTAATGTTTTGTTGAGTAGAAAATTTTACTTTTTTTCATCATTAAACAAAATACATTGGAAAGAAATATTCTAGATTTTGTTCGTAGTTTTAAGCAAAAAACTTAAATTTTATTTTCTAACGCAAGATTAAAGTTTGAAACTTAACCAGTTGATCCTTTCGACCTTAGCAAAATGAGTATATAAATTATTCCAAACTAGTAGTATTGAAGGGAAATACAGGTATCTTGGAAATGTCTGTATGTGTCTTATGCGCTGATGTACAGCTCATTCGATTCTGAGAAAAATTCATCTACTTATTACTTCGATTTACTAGAAGGTCATTTTTTCAGATCTATTTACCGTATCGATTAATCAAGGTTTGACCACCAAGTAACTCGCCAAGGTGACACAACAGATTCAGTAGAGGTGCTAAATTATAGTTAAGCTTTAATATTTCTGGCGTATTGTGGATAAATGCAATGTAAGCCTTTTTATGAGGTAAGAGTTTTATAAGAGAGTATGGATGAAAATTTTACAGTAACCAATCCTATAGGTTTAAAATATTAACTAAACATTTATTAAAATGCTAGCAAATTTTGCAGTAACTTTCGAAAATATTATAGTACACATAATTGTACACCATCTCAGTATTCAAAAAAATTCTTTTCGACTATATTAAAGATTTTGTGATATAAATATATTTTCTTTGTTTAATCTATTTTCAATCAATTGCTTCTCCTTTATATATCGTTGAATTTCCTTTAATGTATTCTCTGCCGACAAGAAAATAAATATCATTCTTCTTATCATTCTTAATTAAACAAGATAACTATTTCAAATTCCAAACGATATTTCTAAGATTATTTCTTCTTCGAAGCAACGACTTGTTACCAGCTGGTTATGCAATAAAATTATACCACAGAAAAATAACGTTTAATAAGCATTACTAAAAATCAATGAAGCCTTAAGGGAAAGGAAAAAAAAATTTCTAAGAAACCAGAGATTATCAGTCAACTAACAAACACCAGCTTTATGTTTCTCAGATCGAAGAAGCAAACAGATAAGACGCTCTAGAATTTTTACGGTCATTACGCCCTCCCGATATGGGCATCGCTTCAAATAATCAAGCCATCGGGAAACTTGGTTCAATGGACGGGAAAAGCTAAGGCCGGCTAAATGTCCAAACAACCATCAAACACTCTCAGGGTCCTCCTTCTCATTCCGACCTTCATCTCGGAAGAAAAGAGGTCATTAGCACGGCACCCGAGGATCAGGTGGATAATCATTAACATTGTCACCTCCAGTGCAAAGCTGCGGCTTCCGTCCTCCAAGCTTAATTATCCTTTTCTCCACCTACGCTTACAAGTAAAAATCTGCGAGATAACAGAGCCTTAAGTTTTAAGGTGTGCAGTAATCTAGAGAAAAGGGGTGAACACACTTGTGTTTGAGTCCTTTCTGAGATTCAACGGACATTGGAATGTCCCAGAAGAATAAAAATGATTACCTTTTCTAAGGATTCTTAGCACTGAAAGGTCCCGCCAGGGATATTATAGAGAAAAATTTCCGATCTTCTTCAAGGAAGGGGTTTTAGTTTTAAGTGTCCTCTTGTGCAGCAATTGGAGAATCCGTTGAACTGCAATTGCCTGTGAAATGGTAATGCAGTAAAATTTCATAGGCACTGTTGGATTGGGGAATGTACACATGGGTGTACCAACAGCCGTATTATGGGGAGGGGGCCTTCCTTAATGTGGATAAAGAGAAACATTTTTGAAATATATTTTGTGGAAATTCCGACGAGTTAAAATACATCTAAGAAAATATAGGCAGATACATTTAGAGCTGCACAGAATGATTTATAGCTTTTAAAAATCCTTTTTTTGTGTGTGTGTGCATTTCAGCATTGTAACCACATAAATTGAAAAATTTTATAATGAAAGAAGAATTTTTGGAAGATTTAATAAAGTTTGTAAGTAGCAGTATCATGAATATTTCTTCTTTTAATTTGGCCTATTTTGCCTATATGAAATACTGATGGACTAAGGATTTAATTCAGATTTTGAAGATAAATGATGAATGTTTTGTGGAGTAGAAAATTTCACTTATTTTTAAACTTGAAAAAAAAACATTGGAAAGAAATATTCTAGAGTTTGTTCGTAGTTTTAAGCAAAAAAACTTTAAATTTATTTAAGGGAAGATTAAAGTTTGAAATTTAACCAGTTGATCTTTTAGACCTCTTCGAGAAATGAGAGTATAAATCATCTCAAACTAGTAGTATTGAAGGGAAATATAGGTATCTTGGAAATGTCTGTATGTGTTTTATGCGATGTCGTACCACTCATTCGATTCTCAGAAAAATTCAACTACTTGTTACTTGGATTTACAAGAAAGTTATACGTATAATACAATCAACTAAAGTAGAAAAATTATTCTCAGATCTATTTACCGTATATATTAACCAAGGTTTAACCAACAAATAACTCGCCAAGGTGACACAACAGACTCAGTAAAGGTGCTAAATTATAATTATACGTAAATATTTCAGATGTATTGTAAATAAATTATATTTTTCTGAGGTAAGAGTTTTATTAGAGAGTATGGATGAAAGTTTTATAGTAACCAATCCTATAGATTAGAAATATTAACTAAAGATTTTATAAAATGTTAGCAGTTTTTGCTGTAACTTCCAAAAATATTATAGTACAAAAAATTGTGCACTAACTAAGTATTCAAAATAATATTTTCAACTATATTAAAGATTTTACTATATAAATATTTTTTTTGTTTAGTCAAATTTAAAAGAAAATTTTTTAAGCACATTTTCCACCATTAAACTTGAGAATTTTGGACGAATATTAAACGGATCACGACAGACAATAAATAGTTTCTTTCAGAACCAAGTTTTACA
Source organism: Argiope trifasciata (assembly GCA_026543055.1). Lineage (NCBI taxonomy): Eukaryota > Metazoa > Arthropoda > Arachnida > Araneae > Araneidae > Argiope > Argiope trifasciata. The sequence goes on from JAPMOQ010018023.1 coordinate 1,298,348, forward strand.
GTTTTAAGAGACTACATGAAATTAAAATATAAAAATAAATATTAGTTTGTAGAATAGAATAATAAAAATAGAATAAATACTATTTATGTTTCTCTTTATCTGTCACTGAATTTCCATTAATGTATTCATTGCCGACAAAAAAAAAATGAATATCATTCTTCCTATCATTCTTAATTAAACAAAATAACTATTTAATATTCCAAACGATATTTTAAAGAAAATTTCTTCTTCGGCAGCAACGCTCGTGTTACAAGCTAATAACGCAATCAAAATAACTTAAAGAATCAGCATTTTTGATAACCAAGAATCAAAAAAGCTTTAAGGAAAAAGGATACAAATTAATTTCTATATAACCAGATATTATCAGTCAACTAACAAATAATAACTTTATGTTTCTCAGATCGAAGGGGAAAACAGGTAAGACGTTCTAGAATTTTCACGGTCATTACGCCCACCCGATATGGGCGTCGCTTCAAATAATCAAGCCATCGGGAAACTTGGTTCAATGGACGGGAAAAGCTAAGGCCAGCTAAATGTCCAAACAACCATCCAACACTCTGGAGGTCCTCCTTCTCATTCCGACCTCCATCTCGGAAGAAAATAGGTCATTAGCGCGGCATCCGAGGATCATGTGAGTAATCATTAACACTGTCACCTCCAGTGCAACGCTGCGGCTTCCATCCTCCAAGCTTAATTATCCTTTTCTCCACCTACGCTTACAAGTAAATATCTGCGAGATAACAGAACCTTAAGTTTTAAGGGGTGCAGTAATCTAGGGAAAAGGGGTGACCAGACTTATGTTTTAGTCCTTTCTGAGATTCAACGGCCATTGGAATGCCCCTAAAGAATAAAAATGAATACCTTTTCCTTGGATTCTTAGCACTGAAAGATCCCACCAGGGATATTATAGAGAAAAATTTCTGATCTTCTTCAAGGAAGGTGTTTTAGTTTTAAGTGTGCTATTGTGCAGTAATTGGAGAATCCGTCTGAACTGTAATTGCCTGTGAAAAGAGCAATGCAGTTCAAATTTCATGGGCACAGTTGGACTGGGAAATGTACACATTGTTGTACCTTCAGCTGTATTAGGGCGGGGGGTCTTCCATAATGTGGATAGAGAGGAGCATTTTGGAAATACATTTTGTGAAAATTCCGACGAGTTTACATACCTCTGAGAAAATATAGGCATAAGAAGGTAGTACATTTAGAGCTGCACATAATGATTTATAGCTTATAATAATCCTATTTTTGTGCATTTCAGCATTGTAACCACAGAAATTGAAAGCTTTAATAAAGAAAAAAAATATTTTGGAAGATTTAATAAAGAATACAGATTTTTGGAAGTCTTTATAAAGTTTTTAAGTAGCAAAAGCAAATTTTTTTTAATTGGTTTAATTTGTCTGTATGAAAAATTGGTGAACTGAACATCACATTTTTTGAAGATAAATGATGAAATTTTTGTTGAGAAGAAATTTCATCTCTTTTTCCCACCGTGATTAAAAAATATAAATTATTATTACACATTGGAAAGGATTTATTTCTCTAAGACAATATTATGGTTTGTAACTTAACCAGTTGTTTATTTTGATCTTTTCGGAAAATGTGTATTTTATTCGTCATAAACATATTATATAATTGCTAGAAATACAATAATTATATAGACGTAATAATTGTCATTGAATAAATCCGTCATAATTCTAAACTCTGTACTTTTACCATGACGATTATCCTGGTCAAAAACAATTAACTGGTTAAAAAGACCTATTGATTTTTATTATCAATTTACTGTGTTAATATTTCGACTTTTTAATTTCCTATGCAAAAAAACATTCAATATTATTCGTATGATAATATTCTTCTTATTCAATATATTTAAATGATAATTTTTTATTTATGAAAATATTTTCCTTATGTCTATATATAAGAATTTTGAGCACAGTTTCTGCATCAATAATAAAAAATATACTTTTTATTTCATTCTGAGTTTGCATCACATAAGTTTGCTTAAACCACTGAATTTTGGATTAGATGAAACTAATTTATTAAACTTGATTTCATTTGCTTTACCTTAAAATTTTCTATCTATATTAGATGAGTAGACTTTAAAAAATTTTATTTTGTAAGAAATTATTAAACATTTTTGGTTTGAACATTCTTGATGTTTGAGTATGATTTTTTCAAGGAAACCATTTAAATTTTATTTCAAATTTCGTTCATTAAGAATTTGCATTGAAATTTTTAGATTTTCTTGATTTGTATTTTAATGATATTTTGCAAAATTAAATACCTTTTTTTCAAATTCTAAACATGGTAAAATTCTTCTTACCAATTTTTGTATTCAATGTACTTTATATGCAAGCATGGTTCTTTATAAAATCGTCAGAATTTTGTTTCAAATTTCCTTCATTGGAAAATGAATTTTGTTTTTACATTTGCTTACATAACTTATGTTTTTAAATTTGCTTCATAACTTTTTACACAACTTATGTTTTAATGATATTCATATTATTAAATTCCAATTTCTTGAATTTTAAATATGGTAAAACTTTTTTATAAAGATAAATAAAAATCAACATAGATTTAATCCGAAGTATATTTCCCATTCCTATTTTATATAATGACTTCATAATAAATTCTGTAGTTTCCAAAAACGCGGAATAACAATTTATTCATTTAAAAACGATTTAGTGCTTAATGATGTAAATGACTTTGAAACTCTATATTGCTTGACTTAAAATCCAATATTAAAATATTGGATAAACGTTTGGTACACGTCTCTTAGTAGAAACTACATTTTTTTTCCTAATTTTTAAAACAGTTTTATTATTAAATATGGATTTTTATTTCAAAAAGGATTTTTAATTTATTTTATTTAAACATTTAAAAATGTCCCAAACATCGTCATAGACATTAAAAATTTAAAGAATTAGTTTAACTTATTGAGCAGTTGTGATTGTAACTTTTTTTTAGTTCATACAATTATTTGTCTTCCTGATTATCTCAAAGTAGTTTTTTAAAGAAGTTTATGAAGAAATTTCTTGACCCAATATTTTATGCACTAAAATTTCAATCAAAAATTACATATTAAAGAATCGAATTTTCATACCTTATGCTTTGAAACTGAATTTCAAACATTTCTATGTTTTTCAGATTAAATTACGAACTTAGAACTCTTTAAGTTTCAGTATGTGATATTTTATTTAAAGCGATTATCTAATGTCTTCTTTTATATATTTTTTAAATTCTTAAACATTTTCAGAAAATCTAATAATTTCTATTAAAATACGTTTTTTCTTATTTTTATGTATAGTATTTAATATTATTTGTATAGTATATTCCTTATATTTCTTATTTTTATATATAGTATTTCATATTTTTATGTATAGAATATTATATATTTTTTAACTCTGAATCATATTCACAACATTCAATATTTTCTATTAAAAATCCTTTTTTATTTCTTTTTCCACATTTGAAACATATTCAGAACATCCAATAATTTCTATTGAAATGCATGTTTCCTTATTTTTTATGTACAATATTAAATACTATTTGTATGGTATATTCTTTATTTTTCGTATTTGTATGTATAGTATTGAATACTATTTGTATAGTATATTCTTTTATTTTTCGTATTTGTATGTATAGTAATGAATACTATTTGTATGGTATAATCTTTATTTTTCGTATTTGTATGTATAGTATTGGATACTATTTGTATGGTATATTCTTTATTTTTCGTATTTGTATGTATAGTAATGAATACTATTTGTATGGTATATTCTTTATTTTTCGTATTTGTATATATATTATTAATATTTTTATGTCTAGTATTTAATATTTTTATGTACATTATATTATATCTTTGAAACTCTAAAGCATATTCATATTATCCCATAATCCCATTTTTGCATTCTTATTAAATACATATCTATTTATTTTTTATGTATAGTATTGAATATTATTTGTATAATATATTTTTATTTTCCGTATTTTTATGCGTAGTGTTAAATATTTTTATGTACAGTATATAATGTTTTGAAAGAAATCTCTAACATATTCAGAACATCCAATAATTTTTATTAAAATACATTTTTTCTTATTTTTAGGTATAGCGTTTAATTAAAATCAATGATAAGCAACAACTAATTTAAATGAATTAATATATCAATTCGAAAAAATTATTTCTAAGAATGGGGTGAAATACCACTTAAATGAATTTTCAAAAGAAACTTTAGATTTTTTTTCTAGATAAAATGATTTTAGAATAGATTTTCTTCCTTATTGGATTAAATTCATTCAGAATTCGCATACAAAATGAATACAAAATAATCTATTCTTTTTAAAATTAAAATAAAGCATTTCATTCATAAAACGTTTTTGTTTTCAGTAACAACATAAATGAAGATATGCAGATTAAAGGAGAATGACAAGATTGACATAAATGTAAGTAATTGATTAAAAAATACTTTGTAAACAAAATGTATACAAAGTAACTAATTAAGAGAAACAGTATTTGACTATTTAAATTTCCAGCAAAATTTTAGTTAAAAATGATTAAATACAACAATTTTAGCCAGTGCATTCAAAAATTATATTTTTAAATTAAAGAAGGATTAATTGATTTTGCTTTTTGCATGATTAATGTTTTGCTTAGAATGTCTATAACGGTCCAAACGAAAAAAAGAAATTAAGATATCCGATTACGTTCGAATTTTTTTTTTTTTGAAAAATTGAATTTTTAGAAACCATTTATGGTTTTTAGATGCATTGTCAATAATAAACACTATAAATACAAAAACAATTATTTGAAAATATAATATAATTTGAAAAATGGAAACATTTGTAGTAAATTTTAGTGAAATTTAATCAAAACGTTTTGCACTCTACACAGAATTGTAATGTAATAATCCAGTTTTTCTTTAGACACAAATTACAGAATAGAATGATGAATGAAATGAACCAAAATCTCAGAAACATTTTCAGATGCAAAGAAGTGATGGGTAAAAGTATGCGCATATATGCATTTTTATCATCAATTTACAACTTCATTTTTCTAAAAACACCTATCAATGATAAAGTATTTCTCCAACAATACAACTTCTGGTTCCTTTCATTGCCCATATTATTTAAAACACACGCTGGAATTTTTATGTGAATACCTCGATTTGTTTTTGAGATATCGTGCTAACGGTGGAGAATTTTTACGAAGATTAAAGTTTTGTGGAAACTGAAGTTAAGCCAAATTTTAGTTGAAAAAGGTGTGACCCTGGATGATAGGTCAGACCTTCCTTTTCTTAGAAAAGATGAACTGTTTTGGGAAGAGAAATGTCTAAACTACAAGAAATAATAAGAATTTTTAAAAATTTGTCAAATGTGGTCGATAATTAGTGTTTTAAACGTAGTCAGATACCTTAAAATTTATATGAAAATGGAATGGAATTCTATGTAAATGAAAAATCCGATTTTACTGTAAGAAATATTAATTTAATTTAAATAGTGTCATGATAAAAAAGGATGCAGTATGTATAAAAACTTCAGTATGTACAGTATGCATGAAAGATGAACTCGATTTTAAAAAATAATATTTTTGGAAGAATTGCGCATATTACAAGTGAAGCATGAATTTAAAGAGTACCAAGAATATCAAATTTATACAGTTACAAATGCCTGGAGTGAGACCAATTTGCAGTCCGGTTTTTTACAAACATTTTGTTTTGTCTGTTTTCTTTGAAATGACTCCACAAAAAGAAATCACTGAGACAAGACATTGTTTATGTACCAGCAATGCCGAAAAACGTTGCAAGAACTTAAGGAACGCATTTGTACAGATTCAGAACCATTGGTGGAATGATGTTACAAAATATTTGGAACAAAATGGATTACAGGTTGGATGTAGTCGTGTGAGAAGAGGGTCATACATCAAACATTTGCCACTGAAAAAAAATTAAATACATAGATAAATTTGATATTCTTGGTACTTTTTGAACTCATGCAACTTTTATTGTAATATGTGCTATAGCTCCGAAAATATGATTTTTTAAAAATTAGTTCCATCATTTGTACAAGCCCTGTACGTGACATAATATTCCATGCACTAGGAAATTTAATTTCATAATCAAAATCAACATATCTATAAAATTTCGTTTCAAATGAATAAAAGTAAATAAAATAACAAATATTTTTATGATTGGTTATTATTTTAAAAATCATAGATACATTTTGATAAGTTTGCCATTCATCCAGGGTGCGTCAGAGGAACTTATTTGAAAAAACACATGAGCGGTGAGTTCGGTGGGTAGAGGGCTGATAGGTAGTGCTACTGGAGGGAAAAGTCCCCTTGTTTCTCCTTCTAGTCAGTTGTCATCATGCTCTGGTCTAGAGCACAGCGGGCCTTCGCCGTCGAGAGCTTCCTTTCTAACGGTCTATCACGTGTTGCTACGCAACGTGCCTTCAGTGCTCGCTTTGAAATTCCTCCTCAAAGACCCATTCCTAGCCGTCATTCGATTCTGTCGTGGGTTCACTCATTTTGGGAGTGAGTCTGAACCCAGAAATGAACATCAACGGACCACCATAACTCCGGAAAATGTAGACAGAATGAGGCAATCTGAGTTCTACGTTCTCCCCGGCGTTCGGCTCGCAAATACTCAGCTGCTGTGGGAATTTCTGACACCATACTTAAACGAATTCTCCATCGAGACTTTCCGTTTCATCCCTATAAATTTGCTGTTGTACAATAATTAACTGAAAGTGATTTTGTTGCCCGTCAAAATGCATGTGAAATGCTGCTTGACAATAACTGCCTGAAGACGCGGTCGTTTTTTTCAGTGACGAGACTCACTTTGAAATCCTTGGTTTATTTCGATCGACCACGGACCATTGCTCACCTCAAGAGCAACATTCGTGACGCCATTGCCAACATACCGATTGATATGCTGCAAAGAGTGCACACGAATTTCAAAAATTGACTTAATCAGTGTATGCGCAATGGGGGTCGCATTTAACCGATGTCGTTTTCAAAAGTATATGAAAAAATAAATGGGACATTGTGTTTTTACATAAAAAAGTTAAAACAATATCTGAAGTACTTTTGTTTTTATCGACCTTTGAAATAAGTAAGTTTCTCTGACGCATGCTATAAAAGTCTCCTGTTGTACTCTAGAATTAATATAGTTTTAATATTGAATTAATGAAAAATATATCTTGAATTTGAATTTAGAAATAAATTGTAACTTTAATATTTGTGTTCATAAAGAAACTAGAATTTCAATTAGATTAGTATAATTTTTGAATTTTTTTAATTTAGAATTTTAAATTGAATTTTTTAAAGATGGCGGTGGTAGAAAAAAAAGATTTTCTATAAAATACTATTGGCTGTAAAATATCTGAAATTGCTGGAAAATTAGAATTTAGTCTCCTTTTAGAAAAATAGATAATTATTGATCCATGACTTAATTTTTATATTTGCGTATCGTTTAAATAAAAGACGGATACGAAACCGATAAATAAATATATGTTTAATGCATCCGACTACGTTCGAAGGAATATTTTAGAAAAATTGGATATTTTACAAACTATTTAAAACTATTTTTTTAGATGTCCTGTCATTTATGATACAAAACACCATAAACATCCGACATGTATCCGACTACCTTCGAAGGAATATTTTAGAAAAATTGGATATTTTACAAACTATTTAAAACTATTTTTTAGATGTCCTGTCATTTATGATACAAAACACCATAAACATCCGACATGTATCCGACTACGTTCAAAGGAATATTTTAGAAAAATTGGATATTTTACAAACTATTTAAAACTATTTTTAGATGTCCTGTCATTTATGATACAAAACACCATAAACACAACAAAATTATTTGAAAATATAATATATTTTGAGAAATAGGAAAATGTGTAGTGAATTATCATGAAATTGAACCATAACGGCTAACACTCTGCACAAAATGGTAATGAGCCAATCCTATTTATCTTTGTAAACAAGTTATAGAATATAATGATGAATGAAATGAACCAAAATATAAGAAAATTCGATAGATGCAAAGAACTTATGGAGGAAGATATATTTATACGTTCATTTTTTCCATAAATTCACCAACTTAATTTTTCTAAAAACACCTGTAAATGAAAAAATGTATTTCAGCAACCATAAAACCTTTGGTTCATTTCATTGTACATATCATTTAAGACACGCGCTGAAATTTTTATGTAAGTACCTCTATTAGTTTTTGAGACATCATGTTAACGATGGAGAATTTTTAGGAACATAAAGTTCTGAAAAAATTGAAGTGAAAGACGAATTTTAGCTGAAAAACTATGTAACCCTGTATGATAGGTCAGGCCTTCCTTTTTCTAGAAAAGATAAATAGTTCTGAAAAGACGAAAGTCTGAACTATAAGAAATAACAATGAAAAAAAAACCCGCCAATGTATTCGATAACCAGTGTTTAAAACGTAGTCGCATACCTTATTGTCAAATGAAGTGATTTTCTTTAAATAAAGACGCACAATAGCAGTTTCAAAATACATCGCATCATCTATATAAATAAGAATGGATGTTTGTCTGTATGTCTCTTAGGCGCTGCTGTAGTGCTCATCCAATTCCAAAGAAACTAGGTAAGTTTATTGTTTACATGCATGGGATGGTTATAGAAACAGTAAAATTACTTTAAATTAAAAAAATTCAAATCTCAACTGCATTGATTTTTCAAGAATTAATCTTCAAATAACTCGCCGAGGAGACAATAGATTCTGTAGAAATGCTAAATCCAAGTTATAGGTTAATATTTTGTATATATCATACGTAAATGTCATGCAAGTCATTATTAATTTTATTACAGTTTATGCGAGAAAGTTTTGAGAAGACCAACCGTAGGGCTTTTAAATTTTAGTTAAATTTTAGCCTTTTTCTCAGTAACTTCCAAAAAATATTGTAGTGTAAATATTTTTGCACCATTTTAATTTTCAAAAATTATCTTTTCACTTATATAAACGATTTAACGGTATAAACATATTCTATGTTTAATCAATTTTAAAACAAATTATTTTAGTCATATTTTCTAAGATCAAATTTAAGAATGCTGAACGAATATTCAAAGAATCACGAAGTAAAACAAATAGTTTCTTTCATTACCATTCCGAAAGAACACCAAGCTTTACAAGCTTATCTGGGCTCTACGTAGCCCAGATACACTGCGTGAAAGAGGCTATAACAATGAAAAGACCCCATCGACAAGGCCAAAACATACTCCTTCACGACAATGCCAGGCCTCATGTTGCACAAGTCGTCAAAGCCGCACTCCAAGAGCTGGAATGGAGGTCTTTCAGCAACCATCGTATTCTCCGATCTTGCGCCGTCGGATTACCATCTTTTCCGTTCCCTGTATAACTATATGAGGGGTTTTACCTTTGAAAATAAAGAGGGCTTTAAAAACCAGACCGGGTGATTTTTGGCGGAACGGCGTCGACAAATTAATCGAGAGGTGGGTGGGGGTCGTAAACAGCAACGACGAATACACAATCTATTAATTCATTGTTATTAATAATGATTTTCTTTATAAAAAGTCTTTGATTAAAACGCTACGACCTTATTCCTCAGCCCAATAATTCTAATATAATGTTTGAAGCAGGCAGTTTTACTAAATATCAAATTTTATCAATTAATGTATTTCAAAATGCAATGCACACGGTCTAAAAATTCATTTTAATTCTTCTAAATATGCATGGAATATATATAGAGAGACTTCATCATATTTCAGTGAATATACCATTGATCTGCAAAATACATTTAAATTAGAATTCTCCGATATACTTTAAGTCATTTTTAATGGTTCTTCAAAGGTGCAATTTGAAGACTTCAGTGCATCTGTGTTTGCTTCCCGAAATCGATTAAATCCTGAGGTAATCTGTTAATGAATTTCTCATTTCGGTTGAAAAGCTCTTGAAAAATCTAGCGTCTGTCAAGCTAGAATTCAAAAGCATTAATAAGCCCTGAAGGCAAACTTTCGAGTAAGAGATGGTGTCAATTCCTTTCAACTTCCATAAGTTTTGATGCAGCAATTGGATGGATATTTTCTCAACAAGTGTCCTTTCCCGCTATTCTTTAACTAAAGGAAGTGTCGAAATACGAAATTAAGTAATTAAAAAAAGAATTAACAAGATAAATGTAAAAAAAAATTGCGCGAATTTTTACTCTTTACACTTTTTATTTGATTGGAGGTTTATTTAAATAAAATATTTTAACTTCAAAAAACATTTTTATTCATTTTCAAGAAATATATTGGTTTGGGAAATAAGTTCATAGCGTTTTGATCAAAGACTTTTTTTAAAGAAAATCATTAGTAATAACAACCGATTAATCGATTATGCATTCTCCGTTATTTACGATCTAATCCTACTTCTCGACCGATTTGTCCATACCCTTCTGCCAAAAATCATCCAGTCAGGTTTTTAAGGCCCTCTTTATTGCCGAAGGTGACGCTTCTCATATAGTTAGACAGGGAGCAGAAGGTAATCCGACGGCGCAGTTCAGTTCAGTTCAGTTCAGTTATATTAACGTCCCGTTTAAAGCAACACGAGGGCTATTTTGGGACGGACCTCGTAATTTTGAACCACGGTCAGATGACGAGGACGACACCTGAAGTGGCACCCCCCTCTCCACACCACACCACACCAGCGGGAGGACTTTGGCCTGACAGATTTAACGTGCAAGAGACCCCCTCACACGACGGATCTTCGGTGGAATCCAGTCTCGAACCTGAAACCCTCCGGTCCCGAAGCCGAGACCTTACCACCAGGCCACCGCGGCCCCCGACGGCGCAAGATCCGGAGAATACGGTGGATGCTGAAATACCTCCATTCAAGCTCTAGGAGTGCGAATTTAATGACTTGTGCAACATGAGGCCTGGCGTTGTCGTGAAGGAGTAAAGTTTAGCCTTGTCGATGGGGTCTTTTCAGCCGCCTAGCCTCTTTCACGCGGTGTAGCTGGGCTATGTAGAGCTCCTCGGTGACCGTGATATTCCTTGAGAGCATTTCCCAGTACACCACACCCTCCCTGTCCCACCAAACGCAGATCATAGTCTTGTTTGATTGGAGTTCAACCATGACCATTTTTTTGCTGTAGACTTGGCCATGACACCTTCTCCATATTCGTTGCAAACGTCCCGTGCTGTTTAAGCAGCTTTTTGGTCTGGATAAAAAGCAAATAACAGCAGGTGCCGAAAATGTTGGGTGATTTTTTAGAGCCTGGATATTCCATTTCTAAGCCTTAAAAGTAATTAATAATTAAATGACTCAAAAAGACAATGAGCATAATATTGTAGAGCAGAAAGAGCTCATTCGAATGAATACTATATACTTCGTTAAACAACGAAAAAATCGTTGTAAAACAAAGAAAATATAAAAATGCTACGAAATTATTCGCCAACCCAATATATTTGTTTAATGCCTGAATTCAAACTTTACAAATTATCTTTACTTAAACAATTTGGTTTTTTTCAAATTTAGATCATACAAAAATTATTTCTAAAGGAAAAAAAAATCATAAATTAACAGATTAGAAGTGTAAGTTTTTCCAAGAATTTTAGAGAAAGTTTTACTGGATTTCAAATCGGTTTTTTAATGCTTATTTATTTATTAAATTTATTTCTCTTATTTTCGTCGATTTCTTCCTTGTGAGGGAAAAATTATTCAATGAAGAAATGATGATGTTGTATCCGTGTTTCCACGGAAAGGGGATTCAGTAGCTTCTGTATAGACCTTTGGCGTAAGTGTTGGCGGAATGGTGCCAATTTGTAATTTGAATTCTGCCAAGACTAGAACCTGCGATCTTCCAATTGGCAGCAGAATAATTTATCCACTATACAAAAGTGATTACTGATGTTTAGTGGCAGTTACTGGCTTATTAACATGTCACCACAATACTTCCCTACCAGTGAGTCTGTAGAGAGACGAACGATTTTATTGCACCAAACGTTATGGCTAGCTTATGAGAGTTGCTGCTGCATCAAAGGAATCTGGCGACTTTGTGTTGCTGTTTCAAGTGAGCCTGACGACTTTCCTTTGGTTGCGTTTACTGCGGGTAGCTGGGGCCCCGATAGCTGTTGAAAATTCATCACGACCGAAGTCATCAATTTGGCGTAAGTGTTGGCGGAATGGTGCAAATGTGTAGGTTGAATTCCGTCAAGGATCGAACCTGCGATCTTCCGATTTGCAACCGAGAAATTTATCCACTATACAAAAGTAAACACCGATGTTTAATGGCAGTTACGGGCTTATTAAGATGTCACCACAGACCCCTGTGCATCCAAAGGACAGAAGCCTGACTCCTAGCTCAAATGAAGATGACACACACATTCGCTTGCACAACCCTTTTTTACGGGAGGGGGCACATTCATACATTCCACAGATAGAACACAGAACAACCATGCCCGAACCAGACTCGAACCTGGGATGCCCTGATTACGGGGAAGATACGTTACTCCTATGCTAGGAAGCCGACAATGAAGGAAAGATTTATGTGAATTAAGACTAAACGTTATTCAAGAAATAACAAAAGTTTAGTACTCCTTTTGTGGGATTCCAAAATTACGTATTAACAATAAATCTTCATTCAAGTATCCATTTTTAATGCTAAATTCTAATAAAAAGTGAGTGTCAAGTAATACTTGTACCATTTTGTAGCTTGCATATTGTTAATAAAATGTAATGCTGATTTCCAACAGAAAGAGTTTCGTAAGAAAGACTATTTTACAATGAGCTCTGTTGTGTGCTAATCAAGTGCACCGTCAGTGATCTTAGTGATCGTAAGCAAATTTGGTGACCATTTGGCGACATTTGGATATCGGCCGAGTCAATTATTTAAATATATTTATAATTAAATGATAATTTCACATTATAGTGAAATTATAATTAAAAACATGGAGTGGAAATACAGGGTGCGCCAGAGAAACATACTTCTTTGAAAGGTCAATAAAGACAAAAGTATTTTAGTTATTGTTTTAATTCTTTTTTTTATTCGATAATAAAATATCCCACTTTTATACACAGTTTTAAAAATGACATCTTATTATGTTAAATTTAAATATTGACCCCCCCCCATTGCGCATACACTGATTGAGTCGACTTTTGAAGTTCGCGTCCACTCTTTGCAGCATATCAGTCGATATGTTGGCAATGGCGTGGCGAATACTGTTCACGAGGTCAGTTATGGTCCGGGGTCGACCGGCATAAACCAGGGATTTCAAAGTGAGCCTCGTCACTGAAGAAAACGACCGCGTCTTCAGGCAGGTTGTCAAGCAGCATTTCACATGCATTTTGACGGGCAAAAAAATCGCGTTCAGTTCATTCTTGCTCAACAGCCAATTTGTACGGATGAAATGGAAGGTCTTGATGGAGAATTCGTCGAAGAGTGGTGTCGGAAATTCCCAGAGCAGCTGCGTGTTTGCTAGTCGAAGGCAGAACTGACTGCCTCACTCTTTCGACATTATCCGGAGTTCTGGTGGTCCGTTGATGTCCATTTCTGGGTTTAGAGACTCTCCCTAAATGAGTTAACCCACGACAGAATCGAATGACGGCCAGGAACGGGTTTGTGAGTGAGCGCGGAATGAACGTTGCGTAGCAACAAGTGAGAGATCGTTAGAAAAGAACCTCTTTAATGCGAAGATACGCTGCTCTCTATTCCAGAGCATGATGAAACGTACTAGTAGAAAAGATAAACTTGGGGACTTACCCCTCTAGTTGTACTACCTATCACACCTCTACCCACCCAACTCACTGCTCAGGCGTTTTTCCAAATAAGTAAGTTTCTCTGGTGCACCCTATATATTTATTAATAATAATTTCGTAAAAGAGTTTTTCTGCTATTATGTGTAAGAGGAAATCAGATTAATGTTTCCAAAAAGAGACCAGAAAAACAATAGATTTATTGTCTTAAAAACTCAAAATAAATCCCGTAACTTGACAAATTATGTCATTGCAGAGAAAAAATCAAAGTTATTATCAAAGAGCATTATTATCTCTTCATATTTATGTGGAGGAAATATTATTGTAGTTTACAAATGTTCTCCAAAGAATTTCCGAATCTTTTCACCTAGAACAAGGAAATACATGTCTTGACTCAACAAAGTATCGCTGTCTTTCCGTCCTAGACGTTCGTCATCATAAAGGAAGGAAGGAAGGAACTCCTGCTATCAATGGTTTATTCATTCAATAGAAGATAATGATCATTAGAAGAATTGACGCAATCGGAACTGAGCGATTGAATTAAGAGGATCAAAGAAGTGGGGATATTCTTCATAGATTGTGATGGACTTAAAGATTTCTTATTTTAACAGGAGTCAGAAATGGTGCATTTTTCGAAGTTGTATGTAGAAGAGATCAAATAAGGCAGCTCTGATTTGCAATATCGATGTAGATGGTAAACAAACTTCAATTGATTTTAGCTGTTTGAAATACAGCTTGGTGTACATTGCTGTACAACAGCTGTTTGAAATGCATACGGTGTTATGGAAGGAAGTTGTATTCTTAATCATAAAAATGAATTTACTTAACTTTTACGTCCTGTCCTGTCTTTCTTTTCTTTTCTTTTTTTGCTTTATTGTATACGAAATATACATAAATAATTGTAACAGTGAAAAAATTCGAAATCGGGGTTTCTATTTGTAATGAATTTTTAAAGAAGCATTTCAACTATATTTTTCAACAATATATTTCGGACAAAACAATAAAATTTAATCTGCAGGAGCACGTTACGAGTGGAAGGGGAAAAATTATCTTTTATCAATAGGTTGCCATCAGATAGATAAAAACTCAAATTAAAAAAATAAATAATTATTGCAAATTAAACATTTAAAAATGCAATTTTCAGCACGTGTCTGCATGAAATGAAAAAAAATATGAAATATGTTTTTTCTTTTTAAAAAAAGGAAATGCAAAGAATTTTTCGTGACTTTTACAATATTATTAATTAACTAAATCAGCTTTGTTTAATAATAGAAATACATCTATAAAAAAGTCTAAATGAAGTAAATAGCTGCATAGTATGTAGCACGAGTCTATAAATGCTTTAAAAAATGAAGAATATTTAGCTTTTAATTAAAAAGAGATGAACTTGTGATATCAGTGTTTTAATGTGTAACTCAAGCTTCTCTTTTTAACGAATTTTTAAAGAAATATTTTAACCATGTTTTTTTGAGATGGTGACTGGATAAAATAAAATAAAACAATGCCGGAAGTTCAAATAAAAAAAACTATCATCGCAAATCAAATCTAAAGAAATACAACTTTCAGCATGTGACTGGATAAAATAACATAAATATAAAATGAGATATCTTCTAAAAAAATAAATGCAAGGCAATGGATTTTATGATCGTTTGCAATAGATATATAATTAATTCCACAAATTATCTTTATTTACAGTAAACCTGGTTGAATTTAGACAGTATATGCATTGAAATCCCGACTTAATGGCATATTTCTATAATCGTTTATAATATCTGTATCATTAATTCAAAAAATTTTCCCCTTTTTCGCTTTCTTTAAAAAACATATTTAACATTTTGGCAACATCACCGAAAAAAACATTTTTAATATTTTGGAAGCATAATCGATAAATTGTTAGAGCATTAAACTCAAAAAGATTTTACGAATAAAGTTACCGACTCTTTTACTACTAATAACTGAATCTTTTAACTTTAACTATTTCTTAAATTTTGGCTAATGAATACGTGATTTAATTGAAAATTTTAGAACGCATTTCTCATGGCGAACCAGCTGGTCGCCAAAGGCGGCTAGTATTATATATAATTAAATGCTCATAATTGATATCTATAGTGTAGATACATATCAAATTTTGAAACAAATCCAACCACGGGTTGTCTATATGTCAGTCATTATTTTCAAAGGCATGCAAACGTATTAATTCAGAAGCGCTAAATTGATATATCAGGTATTATATAAGAGTGTTTGGCTTCAAGTTCAGTTATGTGTCAAATTTTTGTTTCAATTGGTCGAGAAAAATGTTTCTGAAACTATTTTCAAAATGCGTTAATTCAGAAACGCTACAATATAATTTAACAAGTATGAAATAGGAAATTTTGATTACAAATAAACTTTTGAGTCAAATTTTTGTTTCAATCGGTTGAGCAAAGCGCTTCTGAAACACGTATGCCAAGAAATGAATATGACACAGTCAAGAATTAAACGAATAATAACTTTGTAAATATGACACGACAGATTCCTTAAAAATGGTAAATTCACTCCATATGTTAATTATGTAACTAACGTACACCAATGCCGTGTAAGGTTTTCTCAAGCAAACCAAACATATTAAGGAATTCGACAGATAGTGTTAGAAGGATCACTCTATGTGATTATAAAACTTATTCTTTATTAAAAAACATTGTATATAAGCTATTTAAGAAAAACTTTTCTAGTTTCAGAATATAAATTGGCTAAAGTTCCACTTTGAAAAGTCATAAAAAGAAAACTATAAGAGCAAATGTTATCAGACTTGGCAATAGTTTAAAGAAATTCATTAAAATTTATTTTCTGCCAAAAAAGTTCAAAAACTCCCCACCAGGGAAAAAAAGGCTCTGTATGCAATTTTGCTAAGTAAAATTCCACAAGAGGACACTGGTTTCAAATGTTTTTAATCGTTTCTGAAACGTGTTATAAAGTCTGTTAAATGTGTGTTATCTTAAAAGCTCAATTTATGGTGATAATCTAAGCAATTCGGTGTGCCTTTAAGATAAAATAAAGCGACATGTGCGCAGCATTTCTCCTGATAAGTGGAGTTACAGTTAAAAATGTAGAAATGCAATTTAATTTGATTTCAGAAAATGTTGGATGTCACACTGAACATTCTGAGCTATATGTTTTTAAAATGATTAAAAATATTTTTAATTGAAGTCGTCATTTTCTATTTTTACATTACAATATTGCATTTAGTACCGTTTCCCCCAAAAAGTGAGTTTTTCAACCCATTTTGAAGCAACACAAGGGCTATTTTGGGACGGATCTCTTAATTTTCTCCACGGTCAGATGACAAAAACGACACCTGAACAGGCATCCCTTCTCCACACCACATCAGTGGGAGGACGTTCGTTCCGACGGATTTAACGTGCACCAGACCCGCTTATACGACGTTCAACGGCGGAATTGGGCCTCGAACCTGCAGCCCCGCGATTCTGAATCCGAGACCTTACCACCAGGCCATTGCGACCCAATTTTGTTTTGGAGGAAGTTTTTATTTTAATTACATTAACTTCCCGTTGTAAAGCAACACTAGAGCTATTTTGGAATGGACCTCGTCGTTTTTAGCCACAGTCAGATGACAAAAACGACACCTGAACAGGCACCCCCTTCTCTACACCACACCATTGGGAGGACGTTTGGACTGACAGATTTACCGTACAAGAGACTCCCTTATACGGCGGTTCTTCGATGGAATCGAGTCTCGAATCTAAAATTCTCCGGTTCCAAAGCCGTGACCTTACCACCAGGCCACCGAGGCCCAATTTTGTTTTGGAGAAAAAGAAATTCCTATGATCTCGTTTAAACTATCACCAAGTTTGAAAATTTTTGATCCAGTAGTTTTCTTTTAAAACCATTTCAAAGTGGGACTTTAATTACAACCATCATATATATCTTAAAAATTTAGAACTCTTCTTATATTGTCCTAAAATAATTTGGTAGCTACACTGTGGTATTTTAAAAACATATATAATGGCATCCTAGTGGCATATTACACATATAATATGAAATAAGCGTGAAGGTATCCGACTACGTTCGGGGTAAAAATTTTGAAAAATAGGATTTTAAAAATATTTATTTAAAGCTATGATTTTTAGATTCATTGTCAATTATAATGCAAAATATGATGAATACAAAAAAATATTTGAAGACATAATATATTTTAAGAAATAGGAAAATGTGTAGTAAATTTTAATGAAATTTAACCGAAATGATTAACAGTCTACATAAAATTGCAATGCTGAAATCCTATTTTTCTTTGTACACAAGTAATAGAATATAATGATGAATGAGATGAACCAAAATCTTAGAAATATTTTGAGATATAAAGAATTTAGGCTTAAAAGTATACGTATTTATGCATTTTTTTCATAAATGAACAACAATTTTCATAAAAAAACATCCATAAAGAAAAGAGTATTTGACCCTCAATAAAACGTTTGGTTCATTTTATTGTCCCTATTATTTAAAACACACGCAGAAATGTTTATGTAAATATTTCTATTCGTTTTTGAGATATCATGTTAACGGTATTGAAGTTTTCTGAAAATTATTTTGAGAAAAATGAAGACAAAATTTTAACTGAAAAATGCGTGGCCCTGGATGATAGGTCAGGTCTACCTTTTCCCAAAAAAATAAACTGTTTTAAAGTGAGGAAAGTCTGAACTGCAAGAAATAACAATTAAGGTATCCGACTACGTTAAGAAAACTGGCTTTCGACCACATTGGGGATTTTTTTTTTATTATTTCTTGCAGTTCGGAATTTTCAGATTCCTAAACAGTTTATCTTTTCTAAGAAAACGAAGATCTCGCCTCTCATCCAAGAGAATTTTAAACAAATCTTATATTTCAGTTAAAATGTGTCTTTCACTTCAATTTTCTCAGAACTTTAATTTTCATAAAGATTCTCAACCGTTAACATGATATCTCAAAAATTAACAGAGGAATTCGCATAAAAATTTCAGCTTGTGTTTTAAATAATGTTGGCAATGAAATGAACCAATAGTTTTATTGTCGGTGAAATTCTTTTTAATTTATAAGTGTTTTGAGAAAAACTAAGTTGTGAAATTATGGTAAAAATGCCTATATTTACCCATTGCGCTTATTTTTACCCATGACTTCTTTGCATCTTAAAATGTTTCTTAGATTTTGGTTCATTTCATTCATCATTATATTCAATAGCGTCTTACATAGAAAAATAGGATTGCTGCATTACAATTTTGTTTTGAGTGTTAACCGTTTTGGTTCAAATTCTTTAGCATTTACAACAAATTTTCATATTTCCCAAAATATATTATATATTTTCAAATAATGTTGTTGTATTTATAGTATTTTGTATTATAATTGACAATACATCTAAAAACCATAGTTTTAAATAGTTTTAAAAAAATCAAATTGTTCAAAAATTTTCATTCGGACGCAGTCGGATATCTTAAAAAAACATTCGCCAATGGGATCAAAAGCTAATGTTTTTTACGTAGTCGGATACCTTAAAAACCATTCGCCAATGGGATCGAAATCTAGTATTTTTACCCTAGTTGGATACCTTAATTTATTGCAAATAAAAACACAGATTAAACAAAGTGAAACTAGCACAGAAATTAAGCTTTTGAGAACCACATTAAACAATACAGATTGAAATAATTTGTTAAAGGCTCTAAAAGTTGATGCAGTGAATATTAGGACCAGATGAATATATTTAATCCGTTTCAATAAGACTCGTTTTTAAAAAAAGCCGTTTTAATAATTTGAGTTGGAAAATCAATTGTAATGAAAATATTTGCTTTTTTTTTACCTTGAAATATATCAATCATTCATTTTGAGCGAAAAAAAGAAATAAAATGCTAAAGCTGCTTTCTTATTCTTAATCGGATTATATACTTTTGACGTGTGTTAAGCAATAAGCTTTTCCTTTATAAAACATAATAAGCTTAAAGAAATTCTAAAACACATTTTATTCGCTATTATATCTTCATCTAATAGGGATTAAAAGCTTAGAGGATGCGTAATAATATACAGCTTAATGTGATATACCCTTTTAAGGTATCCGACTATGGTCAGAGGAAATTAATCGAAAAACTTGATTTTTTTATAAACTATTTAAAATTATGATTTTTCGATGCATCGTCAATTATAAAACAAAATATTATAAATACAATAAAATTATTTGGAAATAAACATATTTTGAGAAATAGGAAAATGTGTAGTAAATGTTAATGAAATGGAACCAAAACGGTTAACATTCTACTCAAAATTGTAATACAGCAATCTTACTTTTCTTTGTACACAAGTTGGAAATTGGAATATTAGAAGTAAGTTTTAATGAAATTCAATCTAACAATCTAAACAAAATTATAAAGCAATCATCCCATTTTTCTTTGTACACAAGTTATAGAATATAATGATGAATGAAATGAACCAAAATCTAAGAAACATTTGGAGATGCAATGAAGTTATGGGTAAAGATATACGTATATATGCCTTTTTTTAAAAATTTTCAACTTAATTTTTCAAAAAACACCTATAAATGAAAAAGTAGTTCACCAACAATAAAATTTTTGCAAATGTTATTTAAGACCCACGCTGAAATTTTTATGTACACAGCTCTATTAGGTTTTGAGATATCATGTCTGTGGTGAAACTTTTTTATGAAAAAGAAAGTTTTGAGAAAATTGTAGTTAAAAACAAATTTTAGCTGAAAAATATGTGACCATGCAGGATAAGTGTGGCCTTCCTTTTTCTAAACTGTTTTGGAAAGGGGAAAGTCTAAATTACAAGAAATAACAATAAAAAAATATTCACCAATGTGGTTGATAACATGTGTTTTTAAAAGTAGACGGATACCTTAAAGAATAACCCATTCATTGAATTATACAAGGAGTATTAATATTTATGCATGTTAAATATTTAAATAAATTATATTTAATTTATTAAAAACCTTTATAACGTTAAATTAATTTTAAAGGTACTTAAACTTTCATCTTTCATTTCATCTGACAGCAATAAAGAATCCATTTATACAGCTATTTTTTTGTCTTTTTCAGTTAACTTTGAATAATTTAATAAATAACACATTAATGGAATTTCTTGTAGAAATATAATTAGATTTAGAAATGAAATCGGCTGCTTTTATGGCTATTGAGAACCTATTCAAAATTATATTTTTGGTTGAGTATTGATATTATATTATGATTATGATATAATTCATAATAACTGAATTTTTAATTTATGATATTTGAAATAATTTATGATATTTGAATTTTTTTCTGATGTAAATGAAACTAAGAAATAGAGCTATGGTTTGAAATTATTTGATAATTCTTTTGAAACATTGAAATGAATATACATTTAATGGAACCTTCAAAAGGCTCTTCCAAAATAGAATTTAAATAACATTAATAAATAAACACTAATGGAATTTTTTGTATAAATATAGTCATATTTAGAAACAAAATCGGCTGTTTTTTTTTTTTTTTTTTTTTTTCGCTATTGAGAACTTATTCAAAATTATATTATTTTTTGTGCTGAATATGGAATTATGTCATTATCTGCGTGCTTTTCCTTTTTTTAGGATAGTAGAATTTTTTTTTGTTGTATATGAAACTAAGAAGTAGAATTATGGTTTGAAATTATTTTGTAATACTTTTGAAATGTTGAAATGAATATACCTTGAATAGAACATTCATCTCTTCCAAATAGTGAAGGAATAAAATCTCTTACAATCGAAATAGTTTAGTTTAGTTATATTAACGTCCCGTTGTAAAGCAACACGAGGGCTATTTTGGGACGGATCTCGTCATTTTGAACCACGCTCAGATGACGAGGACGACACCTGAGCTAGCACCCCCCTCTCTACCCCACACCCGAGGGAGGACGTTTGACCTGAGAGATTTAACGTGCAAAAGACCCCCCTCACACGACGGTTCTTCGGTGGAATCGAGCCTCGAACTTGAAACCCAAAACCGAAACCTTACCACCGGGCCACCGCGGCTACACGAACTATATAGCATACTAAATTGACAATATTACTAATGTTAAATTTAAATAAGAATGTGAATTTTTTTTGAAATTGGCATTGTATTCCATTTTATTAGCAGAATAAGAGGAATAATTGAGATTTTGGTAAACTTTCTTTAAATCCTATAAAATGAACTTGAATATTTGAACACTCCTTAAAAGAAGTGAGCTATACTTTTTTTGTGGCTGAATAGAATATCCAGTCACTAAAAATGAAAACCATGCGCATATTGATTGTTAGTAAGAATGCAATATGCGACAACGAACATGTGTCATCTGCGGTAAAAAAGGCAGGAAATTACGGAATGCAAGAAAATTATATGTGAAAAGTTAACCTCTCATATGTTGTAATATTAATTGAATATACTTCAAACTAGTCACCTTTGGCAACCAGCTTGTTTGTGTAGACGATTTATTGTTTTAACAAATCGATTAAGAAGGGATGCATTAAAAAATAATACACCCATACATCTTGAATTTAATTAATTCTGCTTATTACAACCTACAGGGTCGAGATAGCCTGGTTGGTTGAATGTTGGCCTCATATCTTTTAGTTGTGAGTTCGAACCTCACAGGATGAAGACTCTCCACGTGTGTGGAGACTAGCGTGCGTATATATCTGCCGTGTCCTTCATGTCGAGAGTAATGCCACTGGAGCTAACGGTAAAGAAATAAATATCTTTAGTTCTCTGATTTTCAGTATTTCATATTTTAACGTATTTATTCTACACCTCAGATTTAATCTTACTAATATTCTAACATCTGTGGTAACTTTTTTTAAGTTTGATTATTTTAACGTCCCGTTGTAAAGCAACACTAAAGCTATTTTTGGACGGACCAGTCTTCTTCAGATGACGAGGACGACACCTGAATCGGCACCCCTCTCTCCACACCACAATAGTGAGATGCCGTTCAGCTTGACAGATTTAACCTGCAAGAGATCCCTTTACACGACGTTTCTTCGATGGAATCGAGTTTCGAACCTGAAACCTTCCGATTCCGAAGCACAGACTTAAATACCAGGCCACCTCGGTCCTTTTTACAATCTCAACAAAGATGGATTGTAAAGACTTATGAATTTGATATAAGGGCCAATGAAGACCTTATGACGGTAAAGAGCACATTAATATTTACTTTAAATAAAAATTAGTATTTTATTGAGAAAAAAATAGGCCATGAAATAAAAACATAAGAAAGAAATCTATATCTATACTTATAATAAAGCTCAATGTGTGCGTGTGTGCTGGCGCTCCATGGGCCAGACCATTGGACCTACAGCTACCAAATTTGGTTTTTTGAATTTTTAATTAGAATTTGAATTACTTAAAATTTAAGCGAAATTTCGACGTTTTTCCGCTATAACTTCCGAAAATATTGTCGTACAAACATGATTTTTGCATCCATTTAAAGATTAAAAAAATAGTTTTCTATTGGTATCAGGGTTTAATACATAACTTAAGCTTCTATTTTTAACGAATTTTTAAAGAAATATTTTAACCATGTTTTTTTAGCACGTGACTTGATAAAATAAAAGAAACATAAAATGTGATATTTTCTAAAAAAATAAATGCAAAGCAAAGGTTTCTATAATCGCTTGCAATATCTAAATAATTAATTCAATAAATCTTCTTTATTTACGGTAAACCTGATTGAATTTAGACAGGATATGCATTCAAATCCCGATTTAAGGGAATATTTCTATAATCGTTTGCAATATCTGTATCATTAATTCACTAATATTTTTCCCTTTTTTCGCTTTCTTTAAAAAAAAACATACTTAATATTTTGGCAACAGCACCGAAAAAAACATTTTAATATTTTGGAAGCATAACCGATAATTAAAGCTGACTGATTTATAAAATTAAAGAATATTATTAGGAAAACGTGTTCTTTTAGAACTTTCCGTCCATCATCTTAAAGAAAATATTAATTTCAGGCCGATCAATGCCCGGCATTACTTCAAGGCTAATGGATATGTGATTTAATTGAAAATTTCAGAACGCATTATTCATGGCGAACCAGCTGGTCGCCAAAGGCGGCTAGTAAAAAATAAAAGCAATAAGCAATATATATTGTATGCAAAAATGGGACAGAAAAGGCAAAAGAAGAAAACAATAAAAAATAAAAGTAATAAGCAACATGTTCTGTATGGAAAAAGAGGGACAAAAAAAAATGTAAAAGGAAAAGGGAAAGGAAGAAAAAGAAAGTCACCTAAAAAGAAAAGAGAAACAAACATAAGAAGGAAAGGAATAAAAATTATTATATTAATAATAGAAAAATGGAAAAAAAAGTTGATAAGAAGTAAACATTATAGAATTCACTGCTGTTATTAAAAATTCAAAGCAGCCCAGACCAAAGCAGAGTTCGCATCTAAAAAAATAAAGGCTGAAGGCCTCAGACATGTCGTAGTGTTCACTTGCAATAAATTGGTAAGTAGCAAGACTTTCAGTAAAAAAAAAAAAAAAAAAAAAAAAAAGAAAAACGAAGTACAAATGTTTATATCTTTAGATGCTGGAGGAGTTTTAGACAGAAAGAAAAGTTAAATGTATTTATAGAAATCAGTCTCTAATTTACTTTCCAAGTAAAAAAGCAGTCGAAACCTATACATCATAATCGCCGTGTTTTCCTGCGAGAGAATTTGTGATCCTTCGTAATAATAATAAAATTTCGTTTTCTTCATCAGATTAACCAACTCTCAAATTCAATGGGCAGTGTGTTTCTCTATTTATTAGCCCGAAACATTTTATGTTATTTGATCGATATCATTATTTTTCACACGGTGGGTGTGTCATAATGCATTTGGGCATTTTTTGCTCATAATGTTAATAACATCCGTTCTAGGTCCGTGGTAGCCTGGTTAGTAGAGTGTCAGTTCCGTAACCGAAAGGTAGCGAGTTCTGTCTTCTTCTCGACCAAAAACCTCCGTGTTAACTAATGGCAGTGGGGGGCACGTTCAATAGGTCGTGACTGCAAAGACCCGCAAGTTCCCATAACCTCTGGGGGTACTGAATCGGTCTCTGATTTGGATCTCGATTCTGACTTGCGGGTGAGTTCGACCGCCCCCTAAAAAGGGTTGTGCTGTGTGTGTTCGAGTAAAGTCGTCCTTTCACCTAAAACGGTGTTCGTGAACAACGAAAGGCGACACTTTTGACTTCTTTCGAAAGAACTAAATCTCTTTCGGCTTGGTATGACCAAGCGGCATTAGATCGACCCGACATCCGTTCTTGAACAATTGAAATGATATTTTTTTTAATAATTCATACAAGGAAAAAATTGCAATACTGAAGAAAAAATGTTTAAATAAAATTGAAAATCAAATTCAAATCTTTAATATTAGTGCCATTTCATTTTGTTAATCCCCATTATTTAGTATAAAATATCCGGAAAACTAAATTTCACTCGGGAGTTGTTTTTTTTTTAATTTTTGCTTTTCCGGTTAAATATGAATATACTAATGCCATACTGAAATGAACAAATGAATATTTTTTCAACCTAATTATATACAAACTGGTCATTTAAATAAAAAAATAACGTTAATTAATGCACTTACTTTAAGATGCTGTTCGAATTTGTTTACACAATATTTACTTCATTTCTATTAGATGTGAGCCTAACATATACGTATTCGACTAATGTCATCTAGCACCATCTCATAAACTTTTGAGGAAACAGTAAGTTATCATCCTATTTCAACTATGCAATTACCACAAATATTTACAGAATGAAGCTTAATGATAATGTCAGCGTGATAGCAGACAAAAAATGCTCCAGCATTTACGTACAATGAATAATTTTTTTGTGAGCATAAAATTGTGTTTTTTCAAGAAATTCCCCCCCTTAGAAAATAAATAAAATAAAAAATAATAAATTTATTAAAAAATAATATCTAAATGTAAAATTTAATCCAAATCATTAGAACAGAAATACAGGTACAGGTTTTTGAAAGAAAGGTAATAAATATACATATTATTACAAATCTGAAAAGTTGCATTTTCTCAGTACGATTAGTTCAATCACAGGTAATACCTTTTTACGATCAGCTGTGTTGGTAGCAGATAGGAAACTGAATAAATGATCTTAGAACTTGGCGACAAACCTAACAGCCATTTGACGACTTGCAATGAAATAGATATAGCTGGAAATTTCGAGAATTTTAGTGGTCTAACCAATAAGAATTGGCATACAACAGATTGGTCTAGAACCTTATCGAATCGCCTCCCAGCAATTATAATAGGCCGACAGTCTAAAACCGCAGTTATTTGGAGTCTGTGTAGAATAGCGAGTCGTCGAAATGATAAGAAAACAATAGAGAACAAACTGCTGAACTGAACTGTCTGTCGAGTTCTGATGCTTATTGGGAAAGCCGCATCGATTTGTGAATGGAGCAGCCAGTCATGTAGTAGTGTGGATACAACTAAAGCGATGAGACGATAGAGAACTTCTGCCGTTTGGAGGGGTAGTAAACTGAAGCTACGAATATTCCCAGCTTCTGCTGAATTCTGTCTGGCCGCTTTGCATACTGTGGCAGATTACAATAGGGCAACTATTTGCTGAAGTGTGTTGTGTGTTGTTTGTGTCCCGTTCGGGTGTACATATTTGTAGCCTTTGTATTAGTGCCTTAGTGTTTAATTAACGTTGTCTCTCACTATTCAGGCCTGCTGATTGTAGTGGATATATGGCATGAAAATAATCGAGCCAGGTCAATTTATGGACTCAATGGAATTAATGTAATTCGTAGCAACATATACGAGGATTGCTCGTTTAAAGGTATAAAGGTATATACTTTGTATGATGAGTATATAAAATTTTTTATATCATCACATTAACTACGTATTGAATGATCATTTATTTAAGAAGCATAGATTTCATTTTATTATGCCTTTCTTTTATATGTTGAGTTTAATACTAGAAATGTCATTTTTTAAATAAAAAATAAATTTAGTAAAATTGTTGTTGAAAACGCCCTATTTTCAGTAAGGATTAGGAAGTAGAAATTTATTATTTAACTAATATTTTGTGAGTTTTTAATCTAGATTTTATTGCTGTAAATATGTTGGAATCTTAAAATAAATTAATCAAAGGAACAAATTAATTGCAAAATGCTAATCATTTGAATATTTAAAGAAATATGGCAGAAATAGCATTTTTACTCAAATATAAAGGTTCTTATTAAGGAGATAAAAGCGATATTAAAATATTCGAAAGCGGTTTCAAATGAAATCTGAGGAATATTCCAGCATTTATTCTATTCCTAAAATATGCAAATCTAGAAGGCGAAAGAATATTCCGGCTTCAATGCTTTTCTAATGATATGAAGTCAAGTTTATACTGTAATCTAGATAAATGTGCATAAAATTTCAATATAATTGTAGGCTTAATAAGATTCGGGAATTTTAAAACTTCATAATAGTTGAAAGTTTGCATGTTACAAAGAAAAATCATATTCAATTTGAAAGAATAGAACATAATTGTGCTAAATTAGGGAGCAGGATTATATATATATATATATATATATAAAATTATAAGTACTGAAGATATCGTCCTCAGTCATCAATGTACCCAATTCTCTTTAATATGGATAAACATATAAATTCCTGGTATAAAAATATTCCATTTCAGTATTGAAATAATAAAATAATAATTTTAAATTTATTAAATATATGGATTGATGGAATAATTCAGAATATATCATTTGCATCATTTCGAAATGCTTGTTCACTCTAATTTCTCTTATTTTTGAGAATGTTTAATAGTATATATTCGTTGATAATGATATGAAATAGTCTATATATTTTAAATGCTTGCCCAGTTAAATAGACATTTGGTTCACCTAAGTGCAGGAAACATTTTTTTATTTAAATATCCAGTAGTCTATGCACCAAGAAATTGAAAAATTGACAAGCATTTATCAATGAAATATATATTTCTCTAAGAAATTTCCACATCAATAGCAGTACATGTAATTTCTCCATTACATTAAAATATTGATTCGTTATAAAGTTTGTAGATTTTCCCTAGGAAGTTATCAAATATTACCACTAATAGCATCACAGTGAGTGATGTCGAAATAGATATTTTAGTGTGATTGAATTAAAAAGAAGGAATTAATAAAATGAAAAACAAAAATTAACTCAATTGCTTAATACTGCACTATTTTCTAGATCTTTATTTATTCTTTATCCGATATAATGAATATTTTAATGTATCCGACAACTTTTAAAAATACTGGTTATTGACCACAATGGCGATTTTTTTTTAAATTCTTATTTTTTATAGTTTAGACTTTTCTTTTCCCAAAACTTTTAGCTTTTCTTATAAAAGAAAGGTTTGACCTATCTTCCAGGGTCACATATTTTTCAACTAAAATTTGTTTTCAGCTTCCATTTTCTGAAAACTCTAATTTTCATAAAAATCCCACACCATTAAAAGGATATCCGCAAAACTTATAGAGGTATTTACATAAACATTTCAGCTCGTGTTTTAAATAATATGGGCCCTGAAATGAACTAAAGGTTTCATTGTAGTTGAAATGCTTTTCCATTTATAGGTGTTTTTAGGAAAATGAAATTGGGAATTGAGGGGAAAAATGCATATATACTTATATTTTTACGCATAACTTCTTAGTATCTCAAATTTTGTCTTAGAATTTGGTTCATTTCATTCATCATTATATTCTATAAATTGTGTACAAAGAAAAATAAGATGTCTGCATCGCCATTTTGTGAAGAGTGTGAACCGTTTTGGTTCAATTTCATTCAAATTTACTACAATTTTTTCTATTTCTTAAAAAATATTATAAGTTCAAGCAATTGTTTTTGTATTTATAGTGTTTATTATTAACAATACATATAAAAAATATGAAGAGTTTTCTAAAAAAATCTAATTTCTCAAACTTTTTAATTCGAACGTAGTCGGATATTTTAAATCAATTTTACTGTATGAAATACATTTATATACAGTGTCTCACAAAAGTGATGGGACACTTGTGCTTTACAAAAGAAAAATGTAATAAAATGAATAAATAATCATGTACAAATTTTTTGTGGGTGTATTTCATACTTAAATTCTGTAACAATTAATACATAACATACATTTTGTCAAAATATTAAAATAAATTTAATAAATTATACAGTTATTTAGAAAGGAGCAAAAAAAAGGGCTCACATAAGTGATGGGACACTTACTTTTCCATCAAATATTTATCCAAAAATTTTACTTTTTAAAAGGTTTTAATATTTTGTTGGATTTCCTTTTACTTTTAAAACATGATTTAATCTTCTTGGGATGGATTTGACTAATTTTTCTGTGATTTCTGGAGTGATTTTACCCCATTCTTCTTGAAGCGCCGATTTTATTTGTTGTTTTGAAGAAATGGTGTGTTTGCGAATTCTTGATTCCAATTCTTGCCAAATATTCTCTATGGGATTTAAGTCAGGAGATTGTGGTGGTGTTTTTATTATTTCAGGACAGTTATACAGTAGCCAGAGTCTAACGTTCAAAGCAGTGTGCTTGGGATCATTATCCTGGTAGAATTTAAAATCGTTATGAAGGTTCAATTTTCGTGCTGAAGATTTCAAATTTTGCTGTAAAATGTCGATATACTTGTACTGATCCATTATACTGTCAATAAAAACAAGATTACCGACTCCAGCGGACGACATACACCCACATACCATAACTCCTCCTCCACCATGTTTTACTGTTGGCACCAAGTTCTCTTTACGAAATTCTTTCCTGGGTTTTCTCCACACCAAGATTCTACCGTCAGAACCAAATATATTAAATTTACTCTCATCAGCAAATATAACTTTATTCCAGAAATCAGAATTCTTATTTGTGTAGGATTTTGCGAATGCCAGTCTGAGTTTTCTATTCTTTTCACTTACGAAGAATTTTTTTCTGGCTACTCTACCGTGATATCCAGCAGATCGAATTACTCTTCTAATAGTCTCAGGATTAACAATTACTCCATATAATGCTTGTAAATCAGCAGCAACTTTAGGAGCACTCATTCTTGGATTTTTTTTAATAATTTGAACGATAATTCGCTTTAATCCATTAGATAGCTTTGGTGGTCGGCCAGGTCGGTCGGTCTTCTTTTATCCTGAATTATAGGATTCTTTTTATATCGTTTAATGATGTTGAAAACTGTTGAATGACTCAAATTAACTGTTTTAGCAGTTTCTCTAATGGATTTTCCACGTTCAATATGCAAATTAATAATTATTTTTCGAATTTCAGGCGAAGTTTCTTTTCGTTTAGCATTCATGGCTGCACAGAGCTAAAAAACACAAAAATTCCAAAGCAATCTGGAGAGAAATACTGCAGACGATTTTATAAATTATTGCCAATTGCTTTTGAGTAAAAATAAAACCCCCAAAAAATATTTTTATTGCTTATTTCAGACGATTTTTGTTGCATATCTAATGGTGTCCCATCACTTATGTGAGCTAATTTTTGCTCCGTTCTAAACAATTATATTTTTATTAAATTAATATTTTAATATTTTGACAAAATGTATGTTATGTAATAATTGTTACAAAATTTAAGTATGAAATACACCCACAAAAAATTTGTACATGTTTATTTATTTATTTTATTACATTTTCCTTTTGTAAAGCACAAGTGTCCCATCACTTTTGTGAGACACTGTACATTCAGAATGTTAGAAAATACCTGATAATAGGTTTGTAACCTTTAGGTGCATCTAACTTATCGGAACGTAATGTATTTTTTGGAATTTATGTTTAATTGTTTTATAATGCTTGATACATTCACTGATACCACACATTCCTGGTATCATGAGTTCATTTATTATATTAAAAGTATACTCACGTAATTCACATTAATCTTTAAAAACATACTTAAGCAGTTATATATAATCAACTTTATGTGTATACATTTCTATATAATAAAATGCAAAAGTTTTGTAGTTACTATTGTTTTATATTATATATGAAATTTTGTCTTTTAATTTATGCTTACAAGAAATCCGCTTTAAAAAAGTGCGTGAAATTTAAAGTGCATCAATATTAAACAAAAAAATACTAACTGGACAACTATTTAATCTAGTTTTCTTAAGTTTTTTTTTCACGTCGATAGATAAGAGTAAAATAATAACATAAACAAAGATTCTAATTATAAAGTATATAATTATATCTTATAACTAAATTATAAGTTTTAAAGTATAAAGTATCTTGTAACTAAAGTATATAATTATATTATTTAACAAATTTATTTCCAAAAATGTTATCAATTTAATGAAAGCAATAAATGAATAACTTTTGAAATTTACTGAATAAATTTCATTTCCCTTACCATACATAATACCAAAGACAAATGCATTAAATTTTAAACATTTCCTATCTGGCCGTTTTAAAGATGTATAAATTAATCATTTTCTTGCGTTGAAACACCTTTTATACCTTTTTTACTGGGTATATCCGAGAACTTGGAGCTTATAATTTAATTTAAATATGTATTTCATGACACTTTTTTTTAAAAAATGTATTCAAATTATTTGTTGCACTCTCTTCAAGTAGAATGCATAATACCATATGAAGTTTTATATTGTCTTATGGAAAGTACTTATAAAACAGTTTAATAATTTGTTGCTGTTTTTTGAACAACATTATATGGGAATTAGTTACAGAATGTAAATAACTCGTGATATGCTGTAAAATGGGAATTTGAAATAATAATTAAGGATTTTCTCATTGTTTTAATGGGCTTTAAGTACTGAATTTGAAAGAACAATATTTAATTCATTTGCTATTTTTTGAAAACTTTTATTTAAAGAAAAAAAAAAGAAATATTCAGGTGGGGAGAAAAGGGTATTCGAAAAGATTAATTATTTAAAAACATTTCTCTACATTTTCTCCACAAGCAACTATAAAACAAATTATCAAATACTATATTAAAAATTAAAGGCTTATAAGTAAAAAATACAAAATCTTTTTATGTACAAATTTTTAGTACAACTTCTCAGCATTTACCCATAATGGAAAGTTTAAAAAATTAATAATTAAAAATTAATAGGATTATTGAAGAAAATATATAATGAGGAATGAATCCAAGCCATATAAAACTCAATAACATTGCTTTAAAAATTATGTGGACTCTTTTTCACTGTTTTAATTGAGCTAGAATTTACAATTTGTTTTCATTTGCTTTTAATTCTTCTGTCTTTATCCTTTCTAACATAAAGCATCCATTTATGGCAGCAGTGCAAGTAAAATTTGAGCTTTAAGACTGATAGGTTACTTTATAATCGGATTATAAGATTCTTTACTAAGAAATTAACTCAGTATTTAGCAGGTTAAGAAGGCAGTATAACAAGGTTAAGAAGGCAGCTTTTAAAAAAATAAACGTCTTCGTCAATATTTTTCTTATAGTCTTAGGAGTTAATGCTGTAGGAATAACGGAATTAATTGGAAGATAATGAGTTCGTAGTTTGTGTTAATTAAGACTCAAATCTTATGGATGAAAATTTATACTTTTAAATGCAATAAAATCATAAAATCAATAAAAATTAAATGAAATATTTTTTGTCAATGCTTTTCATGTGTATCCTTTACTGTGGTTATTTTTTTATACTCAGAAGCTAGAAGTTTTAAATTTAAAACTTGCATGAAAAAAAAAACCCTCGAAATTTCTTTTATAAAGTATGTTCCAAAATTGACGCGATTCGCTAACGTTCATTCTGGCAACCTTGTTTAACGATCCATTTGATAGCTGAAAATTTAGGGGTAGTAAAAATTAAGTATAACACGATAGAACAATATTTCAACTCAAGATTTAAACTAAATTTAAAACGTTTTTCCTTTAAGTTGTCATATTTATTGAATCGTGAGATGCACAGAATAGGTTTATGTATGGGATAACATATATGGAGATAGTCTCAACGATTTTGCTGAGCAATACACGAAATTTTTCCATGACCGTTGAGGTTCAGTGGTATCCTGGTGGTAAAGTTTCGGCTTGTGAACAGTAGGGCTTCAGGTTTGAGACCCGATTCCACCGATGAAGTCGTGTAAGCGGGTCGGGAGCACGTTAAACCGTTCACAGCCATTACCCTAGTCTGATATGAGGACCCTATCTATCTAATTAGATGACCCCTTCTTTTCCATCTAAATGTAGTAAGTGTCATCTAATAACATAGGTGGTTTGGTACAATTACATATTATTCGTAATGTACATGTATAATTACATATTAATCAGTGTCAGTGAATGTTTTAAGTAAATTTAATTCTATTTTTGGTAATGCATTTTATTCATCGTTTTGGTAATTTAGTTCATGTATTTTGGTAATTTCATTTCATTCATCAATATAATGAATGAAATGAAATAAATGAAATTTTGCATTTAATCTACTGCTTTTAAATGTTTTAAAAAATGTGTACAAATTGCAAATGTAGGAAAATGGGTATCTTAATTGATATTGTTTGTTTTATGATGAATCATTCATTAAAATGAGGAAAATATTCACGGTGATACAATTAAATGGTAACCCATTTTATTGAGCTAAAATTTTATAACAAGTTTCAAAATTCATGCTCACAATAACTGTCTAGACTAGCTATGAAATACTTCTACTTTTCCAGACTGATTTGATGTTACTTACATAAATGCATGTTTGCATATGCCGTATTCATATTCAACATTTATTCTGATAATTGTTACAACAGTGAATTATGTCTTCATCAGGAAATAAAGATAATTCTAAATGCAGTCTAAGTGAAATGTCTGCATACAGCTTTGAAATTACAGATTATTACTAAAACTGTAGTTTAAATCAAAACCATTCATTAAACTGTTAGAGCATGTAGAATGATTCAACAGAAAATTATGGAGTCATTATATCGTTAATGACTACTTTTACATTCCGAAAATCTTATAACTAATATCTGAAAATTATTTTTCTCAATAATTTTCAATGAGAAAAAATATACATCCAATAAAAAATGTATCACGAATTCATTTTCCTGAAAATACAAGGAACATTTTATGAAGATCAGTTAAAAGTTAACTGTATCGCTTGAAAACAAAAAAGAAAAAAAATATTTCAAATAACTTTATTTGCATCTTAGAAGACCATTCAAAGTCTACTTTTCAGAGCAGTTACCTTCATTATTTAAGTATTTGTCATGTCCATTATTTAAGCATTTGTTTTTCGATGCTTTTTGCAAAGAAATTTCGATCAATACCCTATAACCATTCTTAGATAATAACTTTCACCT
Organism: Argiope trifasciata; assembly: GCA_026543055.1. Classification (NCBI taxonomy): domain Eukaryota; kingdom Metazoa; phylum Arthropoda; class Arachnida; order Araneae; family Araneidae; genus Argiope; species Argiope trifasciata. Next base: position 1,332,369 of record JAPMOQ010018023.1, read on the forward strand.
TCTTATCCAAGTGTTATTGTCGCTTTGAAAGTTCTTTTTTCATTGAACCCAAAACATGGAAATCACAAGATGAAAGGTCTGGGCTAAAAGAAAGATGATTCCACACTTTCCACCATAACCTTTTCATAAGTCCACTCGCCCATTTTTGCTGTATAGGTCTTGCATTGTCATGCAGAAGCACAATGTTTTTCGACAATGTTATTTCGAATTTTAAGTGATAGTTGCAATCATTTGAGTGCTTCACAATAAGAAGATGAAATGATCATGGTACCCTCCAGCATAAAATCTGTATGCACCAAAACTTATTTGTTGAAAAATAGCCCCATCGTCAACTTTCCAGTCGATGGAACATTTCAATACTTTTTTTTCTGTTCAAAGAAGTGGACGTTTAACTATAGTTACATTAAAGTCCCTTTGTAAAGCAACACTAGGACTATTTTGGGCCGGACCTCGCCATTTTGAACCAGGGTCAGATGACGAGGACAACAGCTGAGCTGGCATGCACCTCTCCACACCAGTGGCAGGAAGTTTGACCTGACAGATTTAACGGGCAAGAGACCCTCACACACGCCTGTTTTTCAGTGGAATCGAGTCTCGAAAATGAAACCATCCGGTTCCGAAGCCGAGACCTTACCACCAGGCAACCGCGGCCCCTTTCAAAGAAGTGATGTTTTCACTAGAGGGAATTGCGTTTTATTTCAAGTGAAAAGTGGTGTATTCAAGTTTTATAACCGATCACAATTCTATCCAACAACTAACTTCTTTCCTTTTGGTAACATTGTAGAAATTCAGACGAACATTCAAGATGCTTTTCTTTAATCTCCTCCGTTAACAAACGAGAAACACAGCAGCCATAAATTTTATGAAATTTAAACTGATCTACTGTAATATTATATAACTTTCTTAAGGAATATCCGGTTAATTAGGGTTTTCTTCTATCGTTATGCTATTAGCAGGAATGCATTCATTCAAGCCATCAGCGATTTCAGAAATAGACACAGTTAATGGTCTTATTTCACGATTAACATCAACAATATCCGTACTTTCGTTTGCAAAAATGTCGTACCACTTCGCAATAGCTTAGATTATAATTTCACAAGGTACTTCATACAATTGCTCATAAATTTCGATTATAGATTTTATCACACACACACACAAAGAAAACCCCAAAGAATGACTGAATTCATTTCCAATCTAGAAATCACTTGCTGCTGTCGAATGTTTGCTACTGCTTATCAGAAAAACTAAAATTACATTGCCGAAACCATTACCTCACATGCTAAAGACAAATATCTGAAATATTGTCTCACAGTTTCATCAAAACGTCCTTTAACCGAAAATTTTTACGTATTGCAACTACCAATCTGACTAACTTGCAATCTATATAGATCATTTCTTTCTTAGGTTGTTATTCTTATGAACTGTTCACACCATTTCACATCCTTGCTTACGGGTAGTGCTTTTTCCCCGTGATCTGTGCGTCCAGGGTTCGAATCCTGGTTCGAGCATGGTTGCTCTTTCCTAGTGTTATATCTGTGAGGTATGTGAATGTACTACCCCCGTAAAAAATAGTGGTGCAAACAAATGTGTGTGTGCCACCTTCATTTGAGATAGACGTCAGACTTCTGCCTTCTAACGTTCAGGGGTCTTTACCCTCAAATCGTAACTACATCTCCTTTCCGTGTTAACACAGTGCACTGACCAGGTCCCTGTATGGGCGAACTAAAAACAACAACAGAACGAGCAAAGCCATGATGGAGTGACATGAGAATGGTGTGGTGTGCACACTGGGGGTTTAATAGGTTTCAAGAAACATGTCCTCCTGTTAACAATTGGCCTATTTAATGTATCCGATTACGTTCGAAGGAAAAGTTTTGAAAAATTAGATTTTTTAGAAACTGTTTAAAATTTTTAGATATATTTATTGTCAATAATAAACAGTATAAATACAAAAAAAATTCTTTGAAAATGTAATATATTTTGAGGAATGTGAAAATTTGTAGAAAATTTTAATGAAATTGAACCAAAATGGCTTACACTATACACCAAATTGTAATAAAGATATTCTATTTTTCTTTGTACACAAGTTATAGAATATAATGATGAATGAAACGAATTAAAATCTAAGAAAAATGTTGAGATGCAAAAAAGTTATGGGTAAAAATATACGTACATATTCATTTTTTTATAAATTTACAACTTAATTTTTTTTAAAAACACCTATACATGAAAAAAATATTTCACCAACCATAAAACTTTGGGTTCATTTCATTACCCATATTATTTAAAACACACGCTGAAATGTTTACGCAAATATATCTATTAGTTTTCAGAATATAATGTTAACAGAGGGGAATTTCTATGAAAATAAAAGTTTTGAGACAATTGAAGCGAAAGACAAATTTTAGTTGAAGAATATGTGACCCTGGATGATAGGTCATGCCTTCCTTTTCTTACAAAAGATAAACTGTTTTGGGAAGAGGAAAGTCTGAACCTCAAGATATAATAAGAATTTTAAAAAATCGCCAATGTGATCGATAATCAGTTTTAAACGTAGTCGGATATCTTAAATGCTGAAACCACTTTATATCTTTATATATGCATACTTGTGTGCAATGAGTGACTTATTAAAAATATTGCACTAAAAGGTTGTTGATCATTATTGCTCTTAAGAAACGTTATAACGGACAAGGCATTATCATTACATAATTTCAACTTCACGAATTTTTCCCTATATTAATTATTATGTCAGTAAATTGAAATTTTATGTATATTTTTAACCAATGCTTTGAAAAATTGTTATTTAAATATTATATTAAAACTTGTACTAACTTGGAGAGGAATGAATAGCTGAGTTGTAGAATGCTATAAACTGAAATCGATAGTTCGCAAGTTCATATTTGACTATAAGCAAGTTGCCTAAAACCTATTTTATAATTGATTTACTTTCTGCTATTTCTCGATTGCTCTAGAATAATTCATTTTTATACAAATAATTACAGATTCTTTATAACAAATTTTTTACAGATATTTCTTAAAATCTTTATTTTAATATCTCTTTTGAAATATTACAATCTTGAATAATTCAATCTAAGTCAAAATGTTTCAGTATTTCTTAAAGAACAGAATCATTTAAAATGGGTTTTAATGATTACATTAATCAAGCAATAAAAACATAGATAAATTAAAATAATAAAGAACTTTATGTAAATTCTAAATATCAGCTGCCAACTTTATCTGTTTACTTATATTATTAAATAAAACTTTAACTGCAAGATATTAATTCAAAATTTTTGAATACTAAGTTTGTAGCTCAAATAGAGTGCTGGTTTCAGAATTATTTAGCATTATATTAAGCATATTTAACTACTTATTAATTCAAATAATAATAATCTAACTGTATGGTAATAGCGAAGTATAATTAAGTCTTCTAAGAACCTCAGTTGATAGCTCATTCATCGAAGTATTTCAGTTAAGATCATGTTCTGTGTGACTCTTTGTAAATAGTTATGTATTTCCGAGATGATATTGAATGATGAGTGCCGTCCATATTAATGTCTGATGTATCTCCGATGATGTATGACATTTCCGATACCAGACAAAGCTTTATAAATCGTAAGAAAGTTTTAGACACTATGTCATTTCGACTTTCTAAACTACGCCATGAAATGTTGCTTTTAAAAATTATTTATCAATGATTTATAAATATGTAATTAAAGTTTATTTACAATGCGCATAGCAACTCATAGATAATGCAAAATTGTTGACACAAAAGTCAATTAAAGAAAATGAATTTATATAAAATATTTCATTATATATAAAATAAATTTATGTATAGTATTTCATAAGAAAATGATGATTATTTACTTATCGCAATACACTTAACATACAAGAAATTTATGTATAATATTTCATAAGAAAATGATGATTGGTTACTTATCGCAATACACTTAACATACAATAAATTTATGTATAATATTTCATAAGAAAATGATGACTGGTTACTTATCGCAATACACTTAACATACAATAAATTTATGTATATTATTGGGTTGTTCGGAAAGTCATTTCGTATTTTTTTGTCAAAATGAAAAGAAATTTTCGTTTAATGAATAAATTATTTATTAAATTATAAAATTGCCATTCTGGTCTAATACCTTTTGCCATATTTTTGGTAGTAACATGATTACACGCTCATAAAAGTTTTGGTCTTTGCTGTAAAAAATACTGATCGAGGTGGTTTTTGACCTCCTCATTTGAAGGAAAAATTTTGCAAATCAGTTCTGGCACTGATGTACTGTTAACACATCTTCTCCACACATATTGGCTATTTATTTCTGGCTTGAACAGCATTTTTACCTTTTATAGCAAAAAAGAAAAAAATGACGAAAATGCTGTTTATTGCTCTCCATATTTAAAAGGGCACCATCCAAAAACTACTGCGAAGAATCAGCTGCACTTTTTCACACTCAAGCCTTGCTATATCAGCTCTTAAAACATAAAATGATTTTGCGGTTTAAGTATGAAATTGGGTGCGAAAAATGCAATTAAATCCTTTGTCAGGAAAAAACGAAATTACTTTCCGAACAACCTAATATTTCATAAGAAAATGATGATTGGTTACTTATCATAATACACTTAACATACCCATGATTAAATTGTTTTTATATAATTTTGAAATCGTTAACAATCATCTAAAAATAATTATTCAAATTATTTTAAATTCAAATATAGAGTTACAATGTTTCATTCAGTAAAATATTAACTGTTTCACCTTTTTACGATAGTCATAGAAATAAATAGGAGAGAGTGGAAATAAAATTGTTAATTAAGAATTAAAGACACTAAACATAGTACTTTTTTCACTGAGCTTTTATTACTACTTGAAAAAAAAGAGAAGGAGAAAGTAAAGAACAGTCATGAAAAATGATACTTGTTGTACTAGTTAGCCTTTAATAAATGAGTGTTCAATTATACGTTAGAATACTAGGATGAAAATGAAATTCACACAACATTAGAGCATAGAAAGTACATTCCAGATGCAACTTTATCTTTCTGTATAATTCGTCTTTGTGTATGAAAGGAAATGCTGTTAAAAACCAACGACTAAATATATATTTGCTACTATTAATAACATTAAAACGACTGTGTATTCTTTTAAAGTAAAAAAATAAATTTAATTCTTTTTGAAGAATTAGAGGGTATTTTATACAAAATCACCAGTTTTGTTCCCCAGTCTTTCGAATCGTTCTGAAAGTATTATAAAGAAGTACTTGCTATGGATACTTTTATCGCATTGAGACTTCTATGGGAAGACGGATATTATATTTCACAACTTCGTTTTATAATTGTAGATTTTTCTGTATGCTTATTTATATTGCTGGTTTCGGAGGAAGACATTTAATTATACAAAACTCTAAGCAATTTCAAATGTAAATAGTTTTTAAATGTTTTCAAATTTTAGTTTGATGCGATTTGACAGAAAAAGCAGAGAACATTCTAGTTTTAAGTGATTCTTTTTTTAAATGACGACCAATAAATAATACTTCGAAAACATGGCGACCGACTTAATATTGGCGACCCATTTGTTGATTCCACTGAGATTTTGAATTTGTTTCTTAACATCATTAAAATAGTTCATATTAAAAGCCTCAGAGATTAACGGCGACTTATAAAATAGTTCCTTTTTATCCTAATTTAAAATATATGAAGCTCTGTTTATCTCACTAGGTTTGCATATCTTGTTTTAGATTGTTATTTAAATGAATCTGGTTGTTGTTGTTCTTACCCATGGCACTTTACAAGCCCACCGACCAAAACCTATCACCGATTTAAGCCTAAATGAGTGTCCCTTGTTTTTGCAGAAGCTCCAATTAGGGCAAATAGTAATACTTAGCTACTTCCTTCTTCAAATTCGCTTCACAACCCTTTTTTACTGGGGGACACATTCACACTACTCACTGATAGAACACAGAATAACAATCACGCCAGAACCGGGACTCAAACCCGATACGTCCAAATCACGGGGAACACAAGCTAACTCTATGCCAGGATGCCGGTATTTGGTAATTTTGTTAATATAAATAATATCCGAAATTGCAGGCAGGATCTGAAATATTCCCTTGCTTTACTCGTGGGGGCTTTCTGATAAGGTCTCGGCTTCGTAACCATAGGTTTTCAGATTCGAGACCCAATTCCACGGATGAAGCGTGGAGGAAGAGTTGGAAGAATGGAGACCACTTGCTAACTCAGATGTCATTCTCGTCGCCTGACCGCAGTTCAAAATTTGACGACATCAGGTCTCGAACCTGAAACACTCTGATCTTCAAGATGGTTCCTTAAAACTTGACACCCCGTTGCACATTTATTACATTGGTACAAGAGAGCGAAACTTATCCGCTTTTGGCTAATTAATTTTCATGAATTTGATATATTTATTATTAACATCTGCAATCTAGTCACGTTTCAATAATTAGGAGATAAAAATAACCCAACGAATTACCAATCTTGACATACATTGTGCCAAGAATCAATAAACTATAAGAAAAGAACCCTCGTAAACGACGACAGTTTTCTAGGTTACCAGAGATTATTAATCAACTTTTAAACACCAGCTTTATGATTCCTAGATTAGAGGAGAAGCCGATAAGATTTTATATATAATTTTCACGGTCATTACGCTAACCCAATATGGAAGCCTTCAAATGAGGGAACCTGGTTAAATGACCAGAAAAGCTAAGGACCCTAAATATTCAAGAAACCATCAAACACTTTGCGAGTCTCTCCGCCCTTCCTCTGAAGAAAAGGTCATTAACTGCGGTATCCGATGGCTAGGGAGACGCGCGAATGATCATTTACCCCGTCACCTCATGAACAAGGCCCTTTCTTGTGTCTTCACTTCACTTAATTATCCTTTCGCCACTCTCTTACAAGTAAATAGTAAAGAGATAACAGGACATTTGCAGGCCCATGTTTTAAGAGGACAGTAATTTAGAGAAATGGAGTGGACATACGTGCAAAGGCAGTCGTTTCTTAAGCATTGGTGTTTGGAATATCCCTAAAGGTTAAAAATCAAAATCTTTCCTAGATTCTTTGAATTAAGTGCTCTATAAAAATTTAAATGTTTCTGAGATTCTTTGAACTATAGGGTCTATAAAAGTTGAAATATTTCTCAGATTCTTTGTACAAAATGCTCTATAAATTTTTTTCAATAATGTCCAATAAAATTAAAATCTGAGATTTTTTGCACTTCATTCTGAGTAAAAATGAAAATCTTTCTGCAATTCTTTGCAATAAATATCCCCAAAAATTAAAAAAGTTATTTGATATTCGTTGCACTAAATGCTCTATAAAAATTCAAATCTTTCTGTGATTCTTTGGACAAAATGCTCTATAAAAGTTGAAATCTTTCTGAGAGTTTTCTGAGAAAATTGAAATCTCTGTGCAATTCTTTGCACTTAAATCTCTTTAGAAATTGAAATTTCTCGAAGATTGATTGCTCTAAATGCTTAGTAAAAATCATAACCTTTCTGATATTTTAGCACTAAATTCTCTTTAAAAATTGAAACCATTTTGGGATTCTTTGTACTTATTGTGGTTAGATGCTCTATAAAAATTAGAATATTTCCTAGATTTTTTGCAATAAATTTTCTTTAAAAATTGAAATCTTGTTGAGATTTTTTACTTCAAATGCTGTAAAAAAATTAATACCATTCGGAGATTCTTTGTTCTAAATCCTCAATAAAATTAAAAATATTTAAGATTTTTTTCAATAATTGCTCTTTAAAAATAAAAATCTATATGTTATTCTTTGCAATAATTGCTCTATTAAGAACATTCTTTTGAAAAATTCCCCCTTGGCTCTGATATTTTTTCAGTAAAGCCTTTTTAAATATATTCTTGCAACAATCGGAAAATCCATCTAAACTTTCATTATCTAAGAAATGCTATTATAGAGTCCTTTAACAGGTAATGTATGATTGAAACATGTAAACATGTGTAATCTATCAGCCATATTGGGACTCTAATAATGACTAAGAACGTGTTTTGTAAAACAAGTTCAAACTGGTTTTGGTAGGTCTAATGCCACTTGGTCATGCCAAGCCCGAATGAGCGGAGCTCTTTCGAATGAAGGCAGAGGTGTGCGCCTTTCGTTGTGTACGAGCACCGTTAAGGTGAAAGTACGACTTTACCCGAACACACACGACGCAACCCTTTATAGGTTGCGGTCCAACTCATTCACCCATCCGCAAGTCAGAATTGAGATCCAAATCAGAGACGGACTCAGTACCCCCAGAGGTATCATTTGTGATGAGAACTTGAGCACTTTGCAGTCACCACCTATTGAACGCTCCCCAATTGCCATGAGCCAAGACGGCGGTCTTTGGCAAAGGCGAGGACAGAACCCGCAATTTTTCGGTTGCGAGACTAATGCTGTACCAACCAGGCTACCGCGGCCATAGTACAAACTAATTAATTTTTATAAACCGTGGTTATGAAAACAAACTTATTTTAAAAATACGTTTAAATAACAATTTAGATGTGTCTTTTTAGAATTATGTTAAAAAGTATGAAAAGACACTTGAATAAACTCTTAATATTTATGAAAAAGATATTGTTCTCTATTCGGTTTAATCATTTTAAAACGTTTCAAAGATATTAGGAATAATTTTATGTTGTTTTAATTTTAATATTTACTTACTGTTTAATATTAGTATTTACATATTTCAGTTCATATTAAACAATATTATCGCAAAGCATTAAAGATTCAGTACCCACCAAAATGCAGTTATGAAGACATAAAAAAATGGTAATTGAAATCTTAATAATATTTTATTGAATTAGTATTAGTAATTGGCGACAGAATAAACATTCTCATGGCATTGAATATGTACAAAATAGCAAATTAAAATGAACAATTAATTTCAATACTGATTTCATTTAAAATTTTATTTAAAAATATTTGTTTCTACTACCTTTGTCAATTAAATGACAATTCCATTCAAAAATATTTCTTTAAACTAAAAATTTCTTCATTAAATCGGCATTTTACGTTTCATTTTGCTTACAATAAACTATATTACATTTAATGACAACAAAACATATTTAAAATGAAAAAAAAAATTTAATCAGTGTAATATTTAAAAAAAAAGAAATCAAAGTATAATATATTTCTTATATTTCTTTCATAATTTGAATGGGATACTTTGGATACTATATATTTGAAAATTTAGTATAGTAATAAAATACAACATAGTCATAAAATTTATTTTGAAAGAATTTTCTTATAGGATTTAATTCTGTTTCTGTAAACAATAATTCGGGTACGTATTTGAAAAAAACTTTGTAGAAATATCTGAATGACCAATTATGTGAATTTTATCTTATTTTCAATTTTTTTAATGGGAACTTTTTGCTAATGCAAACAAAATCTGAAATTTGAAAAAAAATATCAAATATATTATTATGGATTTCAAATAAAATTTATAAATAAATTATTGATTAGATATCTGTAATCACAAGGTAAAAGTATTCTTAATAAATTTAGCCTATTTTCTGTATTTTACTCGAGCGAAATAATAGCATAATTTCATCAAAATATCAAATCAAGTGTTAGGTTCAAAACAAAAACAGAAAGAATTTGACTGATATTTTCTTTTTATTATGAATAAAAATTTATTTTATATCCTACAAATTTTAATTACTCTGAATCATTTTCAAAACAGAAAAATTTTAAAGAAATCCAAACTATTCAGAGTAAAAGCAATTTATCAGATTTTTTTTTTAAGTTCCATTTTTGTTCTGTTTTTGCTAAAGGAGACGAGCTGTTTTTACAATTAATACAGTGCGTAAGCATACCTTTGTACGGTGCAGTCTAAAGACAATTAAATCAATTATTAAAACTTTAAGTTTCATAAATTAAGCATTCATTTATTTAGTGTATTTTATAACTAATCTACCCTTTTAATTAATTGTAAAACGATGGAAGTCAGATATTCGTAAAATATTTTTGTTTCCTTGAATTAATTCTTAATTTAAAATCATAAAATATATTTCATTCCGTAAAGGCAATAATTGTTATTTTTCATATATGAATAAAACACAACTTTTATCCTAAATTGATAATAAATATCAAATACAATAATATTTAACCTTCCAGTGGGCGCGGCTGTCACACCAAAATGAATGATCGCGCGTATTTCTCACATACGCTATAGTAAATTGCAAATTTTCAAAAGCGTAACTATTAAAATTATATTGTAAATAGCTTAGGATTGATAACTACAATCACTTTAAACATTTTTACTTAAAAAGAAACATAAACAATATAAACATAGATTGCAAGAACAATATAAAATGACAACAGGTTAACTGAATGGATTTAAAGTGAATATAAATGAAATGGTCGATATTTTGACGGAAGAGTTTGCATATAAAATATAGAAGTGTTAAAAATACAGAATGTATGTATAAAAAGGAAAACGTAATTGAAAGTAAGATATGAAGAGGAAGAAAATAGTTTCATTTTTATTTCATTGAATAGTTGAAATTCGAGCAAATGTGTTTAATGTGCTCCAAACATTTAAATTTTTGGCAAATATCACAACTAAACCTCGTGATTCTAGTCCTCTTTTCTTTTTGGCAAAGTTTTCCCTGACGTCGCATCCTCCACTTCTGCAGTACCTCGTTCGGCTTTTTTCTTTAGCATCTTTCCTTTTAGCTCACTTTTTAAAGATGTAGGTGCTTTTTTTCAACATTTTCCTTCCTAATTGCATTTGTCAGCTGTCGCCAATTCAAAACAATACGGATTTACTTGTAAAATCACACAAAATCAGATGTGACAAAAACTTAAGTGAATGGTCGCGTGTATCTCTAAAATACAAATATCTGATCGGCAGTGACCTATTAACGCCACAAAATTACGACGACAACTGAAAGTAGGAGAAATGGAGGGCGACAAATAGCCAAACACAGGTGTTCCCAGTGCCACCAGATCTGAACGTATAAAACTAAATTCATCTCTAGGGTATCTCTCACATACGCGCGCACGCTGGAAGGTTGAAATCAAGAAAAGTTCCAAATTATTTGAGAATGCACTGTGAAATCTTGAAAAAAAATATTGAAATCAAACATGAAATTTTGAATGAACGAGCATGAAATTTTGAAAGAACATGAAACATGAAATTTTGAAAGTCCGAAACTTTGATAGTAATTTTTTCCTCTAATAATTATAAAATGCATTTTTTGTTTTCTAAATATATGACATAAAATAACAATAAATCCTTTGAGATTATATATGATTGATCATTTTTCAACATTTTTCTAGCATTATATTTTAAAGAAGATTTCAAAAAGAATTAAGGAATAAATTGTCTTTATTTTAAAGAAACCATTCTATTTTCCTATATTAGTAACTTGGTAATTAGGAGGAACAATAGCAGACTTATTAGAATTGTTTAGGAGGATAAAAACATGTTTCCTAAGAAATTCTTTGACATTATCATGACTACAAAAGGGTGTTATTTTTATAGGATAAAGTTTCTCGAAATGTTATTTTTATTTATACGGAATTCAATAAAATATCTCATTTCTAGGTTTGTATATTAAACTTGTTTTTTAATACTCTGAAGTTTCAAAGGCGAAACTTTTCTCGATTTAGATTTTTCTATGAAGAATCGATGATTCATTTTGAGTGAATTTCGAAGAAAGTAATAAGTTTAGAAATCTCCAGAATGTCAATATTATTCTGCGTGCTATTTCGGAGAAACATTTAATATTTCAATAATTTCTGGGCGCAATGAGGCTCTGTTATTAAATTTTTATATACCTAAAGCCAAAATATTTGTCTATAATAAAGCGTTAATACTGGTTTTGAGAATTGTAAAGGTTTCAATTTTTATTTTGATATCATAGCATTTTTTATTTATTTAGTATTCAACAGATTAAATGTAAATCTGGAAACACTTTTGTGCTTAAAAATTTTTTCTTAACTAAGATATTATTTAAGTGATAAATAATTGCATTTGAATTCCTACAGAAGATGTTTAATACTCTAAGATTAAAATAGAAATAATAAGCTATTTTTGTATTTTAAATAATAATACAACCCAGGTTTTGTTTCTCGTAATAGAACTATGAAAATGTAGATAAGAATATTGAATAATGTATGTATAATAATTGTGTATATATATATTAATTAACAAAATAAGACAACCGAATCAAAACAATAATCAATAGATGTTTTGATTGTTTTAATAATTTTATGATTGTGTATATATATATATATATATATATATATATTGTCATAATATGTATAAAAATATTACAATTATTGAGTTCTATTATTTTGCTTCTATATAACCCCCAAAATATGAATTTAGCTTAGTGTTTGGTCAAATAATCACAGAGATATTTTTAATTTTTTAAGTCATAAAGTCAATCTCAAATTTGGCAAGTGACTTGTATTAAAAATGGTTTAGAGGTGTTTTAAATTTCTACATGTGAATGGTAAAAAGAATTATTTCATTAAAAGTGTTATCATTCAACATAGATATCTTATTTACACTTCTTAGTTTTCCCACATATAATGGCTGGCATTAAAATTCAAAATTAATCGATGAGTATTGTTAATAGCAAGTCAAAAATTATACACGGAAGCCCTTTTTCACTCACAAATTAACTCGCAGTAATACGAATGAAAGAAACACACTAAAACTGTAAAAAAATACGAAAAATAACTTATAGCTAACTTCATCAGCATTACAAGTATTCATTTATTTTTCTTGGTTATCAGTTGAATTTCAAAAAAAAAAAATACCCTTCCTAGAAAACCAAAATTTTATACCTGAGTTCAATCATAAACTTTACCGAGTTCATAAGTCTATTAGGAAAAGCGTTAAGAATTTATTTATGCTTATGTTCTTTAATACTTCCTTAATTCGACTTGCTGAAATCTGCGAAAATTCTAGTTTATGAACAAGATTTTTTTTGTATAAACCAGGTTTGATTTAATGCCTTCATAAAAATGTTAAACCGGAAAGTTAATGTTTTGCCTTTTTTTTAAAAAAAAACTTACTGATTTTTTAAAATTTATTAAGGAAAAAATAGAAAATAAAAAGTTTTGGAAAGAAAGTATCTTCATATTTTAATCTTAATAAAGAAATGTTTCTATTTTTCCTGTGAATTTTCCTGATTAACGAAAGATACGAAATTGCCCCCATTCTTGGACTAAAGTGTTAGTGAGTTTAGTTTAGTTATATTAATGTCCCGTTCTGAAGCAACACGACGGCTATTTTGGGACGAACTTCGTCTATTTGAACCACGGTCAGATGACGAGGACGACACCTGAAGTGGCACCCCCCTCTCCACACCACGCCACACCAGTGAGAGGACGTTTGGCCTGACAGATTTAACGGGCAAGAGACCCCATCACACGACAGTTCTTCGGTGGAATCGAGTTTCAAACCTGAAACCCTCCGTTTCCGAAGTCGAGACCATACCACCAGGCCACCGCGGCCCTTAAAGTGTTGGTGATCTTCTTACTGTGTCCGACTACATTAAAAACACTGGTTATCGGCAACATTGTCGATTTTTTTAAAAATTGTTATTCATTGTAGTTCAGATTTTCCTCTTTCCAAAACAGTTTACAGGAAAGGAAAGATATAACCTATCACCCAGGGTCACATATTTTTCAGCTAAAATTTGTCTTCCGCTTCAATTTTCTCAAAATTTTAATTTTCATAAAAAAACTCCTCCGTTAACATGATATCTCAAAAATTAATCAAGGTATTCACAAAAAAATTTCAGCTTGTGTTTTAAATAATAGGGTTAATGAAAAGAACCAAAATTTTTATTGGTGGTGAACTACTTCTTCATTTACAGGTGTTTTCAGAAAAATTAAGCTGTGAATTTATAGAAACAATGCATGTATACGTGTATTTTCATCCATAACTTCTTTGCATCTGAAACTTTTTCTTAGATTTTGGTTCATTTCATTCATCAATGCATTCTATAACTCGTGTGCAAAGAAAAATAGGATTGCTGCACTACAATTTTGTGTACAGTGACGTGTTGGTTTAATTTCGTTAAAATGTATAACACATTTTCCTATTTCTCAAAATATAATGTATTTCAAAATGATTTTCTCCTATTTATAGTATTTAATATTATTATTGACAATACATCTAAAAAGCTTAATTTTAAATATTTTTAAAAAATCCAAATTTCCCCCAAAATTCCTTCGAACGTAGTCGGATACCTTAAAAGAACCACGTGAAAGCAGATAATTTAGGGTTAGTATAAATGGATAATCGGACGATAAAACAGCTGGTTTCATAATAGAATAACATTTTAAAAGTAATGAATGTCTGGTGGCCAAAGTTCAAAAAGCTGGTAGTTGTGTATCCTCAAAGCCTGTATGATTTAATTCCATTGAATTTCTTTTATGGTGTTATTTTAAGCCACAGATTACACCAACAGGAAAGCATTGAAACGTGCAATTTAGAGATGCAGCAATGAAATTCAACCCTTTTTATCAAAACTATCATGAGATTATTTAGTTTAGTTATATTAACGTCCTGTTTTTAAAGCAACACTAGGGCTATTTTGGGACGGACAAAGTAATTTTGAGCTACGGTCAGATGACGGGGATGACATCTGAGCTGGCACTCCCTTCTCCATACAGCACCACACCAAATGGAGAATGTTTGACTTGACAGATTTAAAGTGCAACAGTCCGCCTTACATGACGGTTCTTCAATGGAATCGAGTCTTGAGCCTGAAATCCTACGGCTCACAAACCGATACTTTACCAGCAGGCCACCGCATCATGAAAAAATGTCGACAAAAGAATGTGTATTGTTCAGCAAAACCGTGGAGACTATTTGCCATATACTTTTTCAGCTATTACCTGCAACTCTGTTCGTGTGGAAATTTTAATGTATATGTACGAAAAACTAATAAATAATGACAGATAAAAAAATTAATCCTAACCTATAAACGTATAAGCATACGTATTTAAAAGTATAAGCATATACGAAAAATATATAATATTAATACACTTTAATAATACAAACACACTACTAACGTAAAAACAATTTATTTACATTGTATTCCCAAAATAAAACAACAGCAAATCAAGTCCATATTTCTTAAAAAATCAGGTTCAATCCATTTTATTTATTGACCGATATTGAGATAGCCGCAACAGTATTATGCAGGCAATTATTAAACTTTGAATTTAAACCAAAACACAGTTGTCAGAGATCACGAGCGGATTTTCAGCGCCAGTTGGCGTAACGCATATGTTGGGGTAATGCAATGCAGATTAGAAATTTTTCATTTCCTTCATTCTGTTTTCTTTTCATTTAAAACTACTTCAGATGGAATCCGAAAGATCGATTCATGAACAACACTTGATTTCAAATACATCAAACACAAAGAAAATAAATAGAATCGTTTGAAATAATCGGTCGAAATTCGCCTAAGCCTAACCTCATTTCTATAGGGAAGAAAACCATGTAGCCTTACTTATGTAGGAAGGTGAGATGTGTTCAGAAGAGAACCCGGGACCTTTGGGTCTGAAGCCTAGTCACATAACCACAGGACAAAAACAATTGCTCATTCCCGTAGATGTTATCTGACTTATTAAGATATCACTACACTTATCTTTGGCCGGATTAGATCTGAGCTTTCTGGCGTGAAAATTATATTTTAATGAATAAAAAATGAACCACTCAATTAATCGGAATAAATAGTAGCATATGCTCTATTCTTAGCTCTAATCTGTCTTTGTGCTAAATTTGATCCCATTCTGTTCAGCCGTTCTGGCGCGATTGAGCAACAAACATCCAAACTTTCACATTTATGTTAGTATAGATTCCATTCATAACCCTATTTTGTGTACTTCATGGTTCAATAAATATGGCAACTTAAATTAAAACCGTTTTTAATTTAGTTTAAATCTTGAGTTGAAATGTTGTTCTATCGTGTAATGCTCCATTTTTACTAACACTAAATCATCAGCTGTCAAATGGATTTTTATACAGGGTTGTAAGCACGAATGTTAGTGAATCGCGTTAATTTTGGGACATCCTTTATAAAAGGAGTTTCATTTAAAAAAAATGGAAGTTTTAGACTTAAAATTTCTAGCTTCTGAGGATAAAAAATAACCAGAAAAAAAGGATACACCTGAAAAGTATTGACAGAAAATAATACGCCATTTAATTCATATGGAATTTAGTGCATTTAAAAGTATAAATTTTCATCCATAAGATTTGAATCTTAATTAACACAAACTTAACACTCCAGCAGTCTCTTATTCCTTCAGCATTAATTCCTAATACTATAAGAAAAATATTGACGAAGGGGTTTATTTTTTAAAAGCTGCCTTCTTAACCTTGTTATCCGTGCTAAATACTGAGATAATTTCTTAGTAAAGTATCTTATAATCCGATTATAAAGTAACCTATCAGTCTTAAAGCTCAAATTTTACTTGCACTGCTGCCATAAATGGATGCTTTATGTTAGAAAGGATAAAGACAGAAGAATTAAAAGCAAATGAAAACAAATTGTAAATTCTAGCTCAATTAAAACAGTTAAAAAGCCTTCATGGGAATTTTAAACAATGTTATTGAGTTTTATATGGCTTGATTTCATTAATCTTTATGCATTTTCTTCAATAATCCTATTAAATATTAATTTCTTTAACTTTCCATTATGGGTAAATGCTGAGAGGTTGTACTAAGAATTTTGTACATAAAAAAGATTTTATGCTACTTCTAAGCCTTTAATTTTTAATATGGCATTTGTTACTTTGTTTTATAGTTGTTTGTAGAGAAAAAGAAGAGGAAAGTTTTTAAATAATTAATCTTTTCGAATATCCTTTCTTTCTTGTCTGAATATTTCTTTATTTCTTTAAATAATTTTTTTTTAAAATAGCAAATGAATTGAATATTATTCTTACAAATTCATTACTTAAAGCACATTAAAAACATTGAGAAAATCCTTAATTTTTATTTCACACATTTTACAGCATATCACGAGTTATTTACATAGTATAAATAATTGCCATGTAATATTCTTCAATGGGCTTCAACAAATTATTTAACTGCTTTATAAGTAGTTCTTATAAGGCAATATCCAAACTTCATATGGTGGTATGCATTCCACTTCTAGAGAGTGCAACAAATAATTTGAATACATTTTTTTAAAAAAAGTGTCATGAAATACATATTTAAATTAAATTATAAGCTCCA
>JAPMOQ010018023.1:1349633-1374014 GCA_026543055.1 Argiope trifasciata
TATGCATTCTACTTGAAGAGAGTGCAACAAATAATTTGAATACATTTTTAAAAAAAAGTGTCATGAAATACATATTTAAATTAAATTATAAGCTTCAAGTTCTCGGATATACCCAGTAAAAAAGGTATAAAAGATGTTTTAACCTAAGAAAATGATTAAATTAGGAATCTTTAAAAAGACCAGAAGTAGCATGTTTAAAATTTAATGCATTTGTCTTTGGTATTATATATTGTAAGTCAAAGGAAATTTATTCAATAAATTTTAAAGGTATTCATTTATAGCTTTCATTAAATTGATAACATTTTTTGAAATAAATTTGTTAAAATTAATTTTAGATACAATTATATGATTTATTATTAGAATCTTTGTTTATAATTTTATTTTACTCTTATCTATCCACGTGAAAAAAAAACGTCAGAAAACTTTATTAAATAGTTGTCCAGTTAGTATTTCTTTGTTTAATATTGATATAATTTAAATTTCACATACGTTTTTAAAGCAGATTCCCTGTAAGCACAAATTAAAAGATAAAATTTCATATATAATATAAAATAGTAGTAACTATAAAACTTTTACATCATATTATATAGAAATTTAGACGCATAAAGTTGATTATAACTGCCTCAGTATATTTTTAAAGAATGTAAAATACTTGAGTATACTTATAATGCGATAAATGTGATCATAAATTTAAGGAACATTGTTAAGATAGAGGTGGTTATTCGAGATACAGATATGGGGCTTTGTTTCCTGTCATTACCATTATTTTAATGGTTAGTAGAATTGTTTCCAGGAAATCTTTATTGCCGCAATTTATAAAGTATTATATAGTTTAAATCTTGACATTTATTTCTTGAATATCACCTAATTGTATGCTTAATTGACCAATTTATTTTAAGAATTATAAAAAACAGTTAAAAATATACAAAAAATTCATAAGACATACCGTATTATAATCTTCATAATGTCATTATTATAATTGTTATAATGTCCTTAACCATTAATGTTCAATTATAAATATAATGTTACGAACGTGTAGTTTTGCTTTCCCGCTCTGATACTGTCTGATCGTAAGGAAAAGAGATTTACAGTAATATGTATTGGACAGTGGATGGGTATGACGTCAGAGTTCCCAAGGCTTGGCGACCATTTGGTGACTTGGCAACGAATTTGGCGACGTTGGCGACAAAATGGAAAGTATCCGGGACATCGAGAATTTTTCCGATCTGTCCATTAGGAGCCGAGATACATCCAGAACTCTCCTGATTGGTCCGAAAGATGTTAGCCCCGCCTACCACCGGTATATATAAGGCAGGCGACTACGGAGAATTCAGAGGAATCACGCCGAAGTGCGGCAGTGGAGAGAAGCCGAAGCTGAACGATCTAGTGTCCAACGAAGAAGACAAGTAAAGCGTCGGAATTTATCGAGAAGACCTAGAGATACATAGGTCTTGAACTGAGAAATCGTGAACGGAGGACTGCTGTGTGGCATATACTGACGAAGCCTGCGTCGTGTGTCGTAGCCCGTTATGTCGTCGTCGGGAACGATGCTGTCCCGAACTAAGGAGTAGTCCCGTTGTGCGAAGTAGTGAGTCTACAGCAAAGGCAAGAAGAGGCAGAGGAATAGTTCAGCCTGTTCTGGAGAGACCCAGGTGGTGTAAAGTGAATCCCTTAAAGATTCCCTCTCCGGCTGAATTCTGTCTGGCCGCTCTGTGAGCTGTGGACATTGTCACTACAGAATTTCTGCCTGTGGACTACTATCTGCAGTGTGTTGTCCTGTGAGTACGTCTCGGCTGTAAATAGTTATCCTGTACATAGTTGTGCTGTCGTGAATATTCGTCATCTTTGTGCTGTCCTGTCCTCGTCCTGTAAATAAACGTCTGTGTTGTGTCCGGCAACTAAAGGACTGATCATTCTGTGTGTCATCATCTCACACCATACACAACCACTATATACAAGGTAAAAAAAGAACCCGATAGGAAATCCATAACAACATTTTCTATAAATGAAAATCCACTGATTATGGCAGAAAAATCAACGGCTTTTTTTCTCTTATTTAGAAATTATTTTGGATGATATCTTATTTTAATAACGAAATATTAAGATATTGCTGAGTTGTTTTATTCCTATGAAGAACTTTATTTGGCATTTGAATAAGCTTTGATTGTAATTATTTGTGTCGAAAATAAGCATTGTTTCAATTGCTGATGAATTTATATTTTAAAATTTTGCATAACTATTTTTACTTTGAATTGTTCTACTTTCCGGTATTTAAGAATTTTTGCCTTTCTAATTACTTTTATTCTGATTCATAGAGCATTCTTAAAAACCTTCCAAAAATCTATAAGAAAATAATTTTGGTTTGAAAGAAAAAATATTAATTAATAAAAACAAAAACATTAATTAATATACCAACGCCATACCAACCAACCAACCATACCAACGCCGTTGGCTGGTTCGCCATGAATAATGCGTTCTAAAATTTTCAATTAAATCACATATTCATTAGCCTTGAAGTAATACCGGGCATTGATTAGCCTGAAATTAATATTTTCTTTAAGATGATGGACGGAAAGCTCTAAAAGAACACGTTTTCCTAATAATATTCTTTAATTTTATAAATCAGTCCGTTTTAATGATTGAATTAGAACACTGATTGATGTAGCAACTTTTATTTAAAATATTAATAAAAATATTTTGTAAAAGAGGGCTCACAGAGCAAAGTATGAAGAAATCTCAAACTCATTATTCATAAATGCATTGTTTGACTCAAGCTACATAAAATGTAATTATTTACTTCATTTAAATCAAATTAATAGTATTAAACAATATATATGCTTATTAATAATATTTTACAAACTGGCCATTGGACCGGAACTTGAATGCATATCCTGTATAAATTCAATCCTGTGTAAATAAAGATAATTTATTGAATTAATTATTTAGATACTGCAAACGATTATAAAAACCTTTGCTTTGCATTTATTTTTTTAGAAAGTATTACATTTTATATTTTAACCAGTCACGTGCTAAAAGTTGCATTTTTTTAAATTTAATTTGCGATGATAGCTGTTTTTTATTTTTTATTTGAACTTCCGTCATTGTTTTCTGTTATTTTATCCAGTCACGTGATAAAAAACATGGTTAAAATATTTCTTTAATAATTCGTTAAAAATTGAAGCTTAAGTTATACATTAAGACCTGATACCATTAGAAAGCTAATTTTTTATCTTTAAATTGATGTAAAAATCATGTTTGTGCGATCATATTTTCGGAAGGTATAGCGGAAAAACATCGAAATTTCACTTAAATTTTAATTAATTCAAATTCTAATTAAAAATTGGAAAAAAATTGCTCCGAGGTGCACATTCCTAATCTTTAAGGTATACATGTACCAAATTTGGTAGCAGTAGGTCCAACGGTCTGGCCTGTTGAGCACCAACACACACAAAGATTGAGCACACATAAGCACACACACAGACATTGAGCTTTATTATAAGTATAGATAGATTAAGTTACAATTATTAATTTATAATTATTATTATTAAATAAGTTATTTATTATTCATATTATTAATTAGAAACGTTTCATGAGAAATCCAAAAGAGATTGATAATTAAATTGGTACAATTAAGATGTATTCATGCCTTATTAAACCTTATTGATTATAATTACACCTAATTGTATCAAAATTTCACATCCATATTTGAACTTATATGCATAGATGCATTATTCTTACGTCATCACATATCTATATTTTATAGCCAAAAAATAATTTCTACTCATATTGATTTAGATTAAATATATAATTTTCTTGGAAGTAAAATAAAAAAGTAGGCCTTATTATAGAAGAAATATATATGTCCGAATAAAAAGAATAACATATTTCATTTTGTTTAAACTAAAATTTTATCAGAATATGTTAAAAATCTATAAGAGCAAAATAAAATTATTAATGCATATAGTGTAAAAGTTTCAAAGTTTTGTATGAAGTATTTTATTTTATAAACATATTAAAAGGAAGTTGAATGGATATGTACTTTGCACAAAAAGTTTGAAATCCCCATTTCAAGTTATATATCATTAGCGCTTATATTCTACATCATTAGCACTTAGAGATGTGTTATATATCATTAACACTTATGCTATATAGTATTAGCACTTAGAGATGCTATATATCATTAGTGCTTATGCGATAACATTTGATTTTTTTTCTCCCTACATTATACTAACATATGGACCAGCAAAATTATCCTTCTCGAATGAAAAGGATAATTTTGCTGGTTTAAGAAGTCAACTTTAAAAAGTGAAAATTTTGAAGTCTACTAAAGCATTTTTAAACATACATACTGCAAGTTAGTTACTTTTACTTTCTTATATTCTTGCATATCTGAAAAATCATCAAATGCTAGCATAAAAATGTTTTGTATGAATATTTATTAAAAAATTCAATTCCGGTTTTAAATAAGGATAAGCTCATATAATATTCTAAGACAGGATACTGGAATGGATATAAATTATACACACAGCAGACCAAATTTCAAAAGAGATATCAAATTTTATTATCACGTATAAGGACTAAATATTATTCGATATTACATATATTGGTCGAATGTGAAATTTCTCATTTTAAGCTAGAAATCAACGTTAATGCAAGAAATCAGCTTTACAAAAATGTATCTGAAATCTACTAAAGCATTCCTTAAATACTCAAACATACATACTTCAAGCGCATTTAGTAAGTTTTATTTTCCTATATTTGTTGATGTTCGAAATTTGTAAAACATCAAATTCTAACAGATATATTGTATTAATATTGATATTAACTTAAGCATTAAATAAACATAGGGTTATATAAAATGCAAATCCTATAAAGTTATACTAGGCACCTAGAATCTGAAATCTTTAATTCCAAAAGGTGTTATTAAGTTTTATAAGTACTTATAGAATAATATATTGTTTTTCCTCCATTACACATATTTGCCAACTGCTAAATACTCCTCTTACTGATAATTCTGCCAATGGATTTTAATTATTTAACGCTTATATATAAACACCACTTAAATAATCATAAGCGTATACAAAATTGGAAGACAGCTGATCTACTATGAATGGATATGTAGTATGCTTACAGAATTTGACATCTCAATTTCCAAAGAAAATAAATTTTATTTTTTTCTGAAATAACACCTGGTCCTTTTTCTCTATCATGCATTAACTTATCGACTACGAAATATCTCCCTTTAATGCAAAAAATCAACATAAAAATAAACACAAAAAATTTAAAAAAATATTTTAAATTTACTAAAGTTTTCCACAAATATAATGAATCCTAAAATGTTGCAAAAACATTTAATTACTTTTATACTTTTATATTTTTGCATATTCTATATTTGAAATCAAACCGTAGTATAAATATATTGAAGGGATACTAATATCAAATTTACATTCTGGTACTAAATAATCATAAGTTTATATAAAATTTGAAGGCACAGCATTTGAATGCACACAAAATTATAAATCATAAAATTCAAAGGTGATATTGAATTTTACTAAAACCTCTTTTATAACTTTTGATCTTTCTACCTACATTACATACATTTATCGACTGCAAAATTATGCTCTCTGAATAAAGATATTAAAATTAATTCAAGAAGCCATTTTAAAAACGTGAAAAATAATGTATTTGCAATCTACCAAAGCATTCATAAAATACACTGAAATCAATCAATCAATCAATCTATCTATCTATCTATCTATATATGTATATATATATATATATATATACAGCAAGCTCATTTAGTTACTTTGTAGTCATTTTTATCAAATTTAAATTCAAGCATTAAATAATCATAAGCTTATATAAAATGCGAAGACAGGGATGTAGTATGAATGCATATGTGTGGCGGTTGGTGTTTGTGGAGTTGCATCAGTATGGATGTTGATAGCCACCAAGGACCGAACTCTAGTCTTTACGATTTCTAGCTGCGTAATATATCCGCTAGTCAAAAGTGTCACCATTTTTAGTGGTTATTACTGCTTATTAAGATACCACCGGATATTCCCTAAAACTATGAATATTGAATTTCCAATCATAAATTTCAAAGAAAACATTGAATTTTACTAATACCTCTCGAAAAATATCTGATATTTTTCCTACATTACATATATTTATCCAATAAGAAATTCTCTACTGTCAAGTAAGAAATCAACACTTTTTCAAGAAGTCATTTTGGAAGCACAAAAAAATACATACGAAATTAACTAAAGTATTTGTAAAATACTAAATAAAGACAAAGAATACAATCTCACTTGGTTACTTTTAGCTTCTTATATTTTTGGCTGTTCTATATATTTAATCAAACTAGTGTTAAAAAAATCAAACTAGTATAACGATATCATATGAATGTTAGTATCAAATTTAAACATCGGCATTAAATAGTTACAAAAAATATAAAATCAGGATACTTAAATGGATGTGTACTATGAAAACATAATTGAAATTGCATATTTCAGAGGAGATATTTAGTTTATTAATACTTCTAGAGTATCATCTTGTCATTCTAGCTATATTACATTCCTTAACTACTTCGAAATTCTCAATTTTCAAGCAAGAAGTTAGCTTTAATTCAAGAAGTCAACTTAAAAACGCAAAAAATGCATATGAAATCCACGAACGCGTTCCAAAAAACACACTGAAATATACATCGTGCAAACTGATTTAGTTAATTTAATCTTCTTACATTTTCGCCTGTTCTATATTTGAAGCACATCAAACCCTACCAAAAAGAAATTGCAGGACTATTTATAATATATTCCAACATCAAATAATCATGAACTTATATGATGCCAGCGTACTTGAACGGATAGGTATTATGCACACAGAATTGTAAATCGCTAATTCCGAAAGAGATTTTAAGTTTAATAATTCTTCTAGAAGCCAACTTAAAAACATAAAGCACCAAATGTAAATGAAATCTATCAAAGCTATCCTAAAATGCACTGAAACATACGATGACAGCTCATTTATTAACTTTGAGTATTTTTATAATTTTACATGCTCTATATTTGAAAACATTAAATTCTAATAATATATATATTTGAGATAATGGGATCAAATTTAAATGTCAGCATTAAACAATCATGAGCTTATATAAAATTTGAATCCAGGATTCTTGAATAGATATATATTATGCACGTAATATTTGAGATTCACAAATTTTAAAGCAGATATTTAATTTCTTTACACTTCTTGAATATCATTTTAGCTTTTTTTCCCTCCATTACAACTTATCGACTACGAAACTCCACACTTTCAAGCAAAAAATCAACTTTAAATCGAGAAGTAAACTAAAATCTTGTAAAAGAATGCATTTGGAATCTGCTACAGAATTTTAAAACAGAAACTACAAAATCTGTATCTATATTCTGCATTCAGTTGCTTTTACCTTATTATATTCTTATTTATTTGTTCTATGCTTGAAGTACATCGAATTGTAGTATAAAGATATTGTAAAAATAATTATATCGAATTTAAATTCCGGCATTAAGATATCCGACTACGTTGAAAACACTGTTTATAGACTATGATGGTGAATTATTATTATTATAATTATTTCTCTTAGTTCGGTAGTAGACTTTTTCTTTTTAAAACAGTTTGTTTTTTC
The DNA here is from genome assembly GCA_026543055.1 of Argiope trifasciata. NCBI lineage: Eukaryota > Metazoa > Arthropoda > Arachnida > Araneae > Araneidae > Argiope > Argiope trifasciata. Next base: position 1,357,300 of record JAPMOQ010018023.1, read on the forward strand.
TAGAAAAAGGAAGGACTGGTCTATCACCCAGTTTAATATTTTCAGCTAAAATTTGTCTTTTAAGTTTAATTTTCTCAAAATTTTAATTTTTACAAAAATTCTCCACCGTTAACATGATACTTCAAAAACTAATAGAGATATTTAGATAAAAATTTCAGCTCCTATTTTAAATAATGTGAGCAATGAAATGAACCAAAAGTTTTATTGCTGGTGAAATACTTATATATTCACAGGAATTATTAGAAAATGTGTTGTAAATTTATGATTAAAATGCATACATATTTAAATTTTTACCCATACCTTCTTTGCATTTGAAGGTTTTTCTTAGATTTTACTTCATTTCATTCATCATTATATTCTATAACTTGAATACACAGAAAAATAGGATTCCAGCAGTAAATTTTGTGTAAAGCTTTAATAATTTTGGTTAAATTTCATTAAAATTTACTATTTCTTAATTATATTATATTTTTAAATATTTTTTTTTGTATTTATAGTGTATATAATCGACAATACATCTGAAAACCACAAGTATTTTTTTTTAAATCCAATTTTCAAAAAAACAAAAAAATCCCTTTAAACGTAGTCGGATACCTTAAATAATCCTAAACTTACATAAAATTCGACGAAGAGAATTTTATTAAAGATCAAAAATTATTCATAAACATATTGCAACACTCAACACAGACTGTTTGAAACTCATATTGTAAAGTGTGCCGTGCATGGAATATCCACAGAGTTCATCTTAATGATCCCAAAATCTGGAAGCACAGTCAAGTTCAGATTATCCGATATGCTTTAAGTCATTTTTAATGATTCTTCAAAGGTTTCGAAGACTTCTGTTGCGTTTACTTTCTGAAATCGATTAAATCCGAAGTTAATTTGATAATGCATTTTTCATTTGGGTTTCAAAAGCTTTTCGGAAAATCCAGAACGCCAGAATTTAGAAGCACTCACAAGCCCGAGGGCACTAGACTACTGAAAATTGTATTCAGAGTCTCAGAGATAATGTACTAATTGGATATAATGTTTCCTTTACAGGTGTCAGTTTGCGACTTTCTTTGACATGAAGGAGTTAGTTCTCATGAACAATTTTCGGAATGTTAAAATAAGCGTTAATGGATTAAATGTAAACGTTTTCTGAACCATTGTTTTTCCTGCTTCTTTGTATGATAAATTTTAATTAAATCAACTATTTTAGTTTTAAAAAATTGGGTGGGGAGGAAGAGATGAAATAATTTTTTTAGGCTCAAGAAATGCGGGAAAATAATTCATTAAATATTACAACATAAATGTAATAGAAAATAATAATATTTTCCATTACAATTCTTTAGTTTTATTTCTCATTTTAATTTATTACTGATTTGGAAAAATGTCATTGTAAGTTAGAATAAGCGAGAAATAATATCTTAAACAATTATTGTAATCTTTTCAAAAATTCTATATTTACTTATAACATGTAAGGATAGGTCAATGTGCCATAAGTTTACGTACATGATTTAACATTAAAAATTTCATTTTGAAATTAACATTCTGTTAATCACTCCCTATCTGACAGATATCTGATAATTTATTTTTTCAAAAATTTGATGGAGCTATGTCTGAAAGGAAATTCTTTTTGTTATCTTCCTAGTTTGTTTAGGAAGGAATTTCAATACTATTTCCACGCTCCAACTGTGACATTCGAAAAAGCAATTGTTATAGATTATCTGTGAGATACAATGCGACCACTTTTGCAAGTATTTCTTACTTTCACATTTTCTTTCCGCATTTTGTATTTTGTGTTTTTTAAATTAATACTTTTTATTCCTGTTTTATATTTTTTATTCTCAATTTTACTGTGTTAAACTATATTATATCTCCCAGATACAACAGTCTGCCTATATTCACTGCCGTGTGCTTGAAAAAAATTGTGCCGAAGAAGCAATTATCTAAAAAAGGAAGTTAATAACAACAATGACATTGATAATTCTTGTAAAAAGTACAACCTTTATCAAAAACAAAAGAAAATACACTTAATTAGATATTCATGCACACATTGGGTTCAAACTTGTATTTGCAGCACTGTGTGTGTGTTTTTGTTTGTTCTCAGGAGTGTGGAAATGAATCAAACGGTTAAAATGTAGATGAAATAAGAATATGTACTTTTTTATACTGATGAAACTAATGGTTATCAAACATGAAACTTTGATTATTTCTATTTGAATACTTAATTCTCATGAGCATTATAGTGCATTAATTCTTTTGTAAACAATAAAATACACATGCCAGATCGAAGAATTTGATTTATTTTTATTTCTTTCTACTTAAAATTGTGTTTTTATCAACATTTTTTGTTTATTTTGGCAACATATACAGGCCTATCTGTCAGACAAAACGCGATCCTATTTGTTGGAAAAAGGCCCGCGATTAAAAGAGTGTTAAATACTTTCCTCAATTGCTTATCTATTTGATTTAAAATATCAGTACTGAAAGTTTGTTGATTCTTTTTTCCTGATTTGATGATTCTCTTTTTACTCTCTCGTATACTACGCATTGTAATCGTCACAAAATTCGAATTCGAGATTCTAATGAATCTCTACGTTTTAGACCACACTGCGTTCAAAAAATGTATTTTTGGAAAATATCTGTCTATCTGTAAGTTACAAGGGTTGATTGATGGAAGGTTGAAATTTGGAAGACACAAAGGCCGCTCAGATTTGATATGCAATCTTTATACCAAATTTACAGATTTCTATCAAATTCTGAGTAAACTCCGTCCTGTTGTTAAGCTGGAAAACTGTTCGGCTGTTAAAATATTAGTCCGATAATTGCGAAAACGAAGGGATATCTATAGATAAAATTAGGTATAGACATGTAATACATTTAGTGTTGACACCTGTTAAATTTTGAACCAAAGTTTTTAAAAATGGATTTTTTTTCGGTTTGTGCTTTCGCGATAATTCTAAAACGCATTGGATTGAATAAATGATTTTATGAATACTAGTGCACTTTGTGTCAAATTTTTGTTTCGATCGGATGAAAAAAACTCATCTAAGGTAAAGATGTGATTTTTCGGGTGTTATTAACTGTATGCCAGGTTACGGTAAGATTAACCGCCAGGTTACCCCATATATTTAGTAAAAATGCGAAATCAATCCCCAAAAAATTTCTCAAATATTGTACGTTATTGTCATGCAGTTCTTTCTATGACCTAACGCATTTATTACAGAGTATGCGAAGAACTTTTTGTGAAAACAGACCTTTTGGTTTTCTAAATATGTGTAATATATATTTTAGTTTCATAATAAGCAAGAAATAACAGGATGTTTGAAACTAGTATGACCGATTCACAGTTTTTTTTAAATGTAAATGCGCATCGTACTAAATGAATAACACTGGTTCTTAGTCTAGTATTTCGGCTTTTTGTTTTCAAAAGTGAAAATTTTGTTACCGATTTTAGTTTTCTTCTTGATTAAAGTGAGCTCTAAAAGTTTAGTTTCAGTTCAATAAAGGTCCATTTTATTGAGTATTCAATCAACATTGGTTCCTTTCCAATAGCTTCAACTTTCAAAATATTTCTGAAATTTCTATTTTAAGATTTTATTTTATTCTTAATAAAATAAAATCTTAAAATATTAGAATATATTAGAGTGATATATTATAAAAAATGGTTAATGAATTAATGTATATGGAGTTTTATAAACAGTTTTTAATAATCCTTTTTACTATCCTTTAGATTTTATAAAATAAAGCAATTGCTCTCAAATATCAACTTTTATCAAACTGTTCTCTTTCAATGTTTTTCACATATAATGTAAATTGAATTGAAATTACCGTCTTCTCTTAATTTACTCAACTGAATTTATCGCCTGCTCTTAATTCAGTCAATTGAATTTAATTTCAGCTCTTAAATTTTACCAATTGTTTAGCTCAGCAAAATTAAGTATGGCTTCTGCAAACAACAAAGGCATAACTGAATGGAGAGAATATTATGGACTGAAGTATGCCAGGCTCGAATGCCTGATTTGAAGAAACAAATTTATGGAAGTTAACATCTCGCAGTTTTCCACCAACAATTTTTGTAAATATTTGATACAATCAAATGGAAATTATTAAAATTAATTTATTTTGTTTAGCATTAATAACGCAATAGGAGCTTTAATTTCTATAAGCATAATTTGGTAAACATAAAAAGTATATAATAAATAGATTTAAATGTAGTTTAAATCTAGATTTAACAAATTATAAAAATTTCGAAGGAAAATTTGGAAACTAAATACATGCATTAATGGAATCTATGTACTTCATACTGAATATTCAATTTTATTTTTCATCTGTTAATATTATATTAAACGCCCAAAACTCTAGAGAATGTAACATAAATTATGGCTGAAATCTATTCACTTTATACTAGAGCGCACTGCTTACATCATCATCTATACTTATAATAAAGCTCAGTGTGTGTGTGTGTGTTGGCGCTCTACAGGCCAGCCCGTTGGATTTACAGAAACGAAACTTGGTACATGTATGCCTGGTAGGTCGAGAATGTGCACCTCGGAGCACTTTTTTCGAATTTTTAATTAGAATTGAAATTAATTAAAATTTAAGCGAAATTTTCGACATTTTTCAGCTATAACTTCCGAAAATATTATCGCACAAACATGAATTTACATCAATTTAAAGATTAAAAAATTAGCTTTCTAATGGTATCAGTGTTTTAATGCATAACTCAAGTTTCTATTTTTAACGAATCTTTAAAGAAATATTTTAACCATATTTTTTAGCACGTGACTTAATAAAATAAAAAAAACAATGCCGGAAGTTCAAATTAAAAAAAAACTATCATCGCAAAATAAACTTAAAGAAATGCAACTTTTAGCACGTGACTGGATAAAATAAAAGAAGTATAAAATGTGATATTTTCTAAAAAAACTAAATGCAAAGCAAAGGATTCTATGATCGTTTGCAATATATAAATAATTAATTCAACAAATCTTCTTTATTTACGGTAAACCTGTTTGAATTTAGACAGGATATACATTGAAATCCCGATGTAATGGCATATTTCTATAATCGTTTGCTATATCTGTATCATTAATTCAAAAGTATTTTTCCCTTTTTCGCTTTCTTTAAAAAAACATTTTAATATTTAGGCAACATCACCGAAAAAAAACAAAAAAAAAATATTTTAAAAGCATAACCGACTATTAAAACTGACTGATTAAAAAAAATAAAGAATATTATTATTAAAACGTATTCTTTTAGAATTTTCCGTCCATCATCTTAAAGAAAATATTAAGTTCAGGCCAATCAATGTCCGGAATTACTTCAAGGCTAAGAAATATGTGATTTATTTAAAAACTTAGAACGCTTTACTCATATCGAACCAGCTGGTATCGCCAAAGTATATAATATAGTGAGATTCATTAATGCTTATACTGATCTCATAAAGCGCTAGCATACTTTATAAAATAATTGATATCAACAACGTCAGTTATTTTTTATTGTTAAATTAACAGTTTCGAAACAAATATAATTAAAATTGAACAATATATTTTAATATATCAATAATCCGTGAAGTGCTGTTACAAGCATTAATGTATTTTTAAAATGAAATTATGAATATTGAATCATTATTTTTTACATGTCAAATATATCCTGCGGATTAATACATGTCTTTTTATGTTATCGAAGAAAGCAGGGTGTAATGAATGAATACATTCGACATATTTGAAACAAGAGGGTAGAGAAAATGTTAAGAGAGACTTATAAATATGATGACAATCTCACGTATTTTAAATGGAAGCAATTTTAGAAGTATTTACAAATGAATCCTAATAAATTCTAGAACTTTTCCACTTTGAATAACGAAATATGTCTCGTCATTTTATAAAAATTCTTTGTCTTCTCATCTAGACACTTCTTATGTCTCAACGGCGAATTATTCATTCGATGCAAAATAGTACGAGTTAAAAGATTTGATACGAAGAAATTTGAACAATTATACTATGCTGATATTGGGAAAAATTCTTCGTGAATTCTGATGATCTGCTAACTTGATTATTTTAACAAGAATCAGATGCTTTTTGCGAAGCAATGTGCTGGACAGGTAAAGTTTAGTTTAGTTATATTAACGCCCCATTTTGAACTAGCACTAGGACCATTGTAGGTCGGACCTCGTCATTTTGAACCACGGTTAGATAACGAGGACGACACCTGAGATCCGACCTCCCTCCCCTTGTCCACACCACACCAGCGGGAGGATATTTGGCCCTTACGTATTTAACGTGCAAGAGACACCCTCACACGATGGTTCTTCGATGGAATCGAGTCGTGAACTTGAAACCCCGTGGTTCCGAAGCCGAGACCTTACCACCAGGCCTCCGCGCCCCCTTTTTGTTTGCTGAAGTGGTTAAATCTGGAGAAATAATTTCTCGGATACAAGCAGAGCATGATGATAACTGTTTATGGTGAAGAGTCTCACCATCAGCCGATATAATTATGCTAACATTATTCTGTTACATTTAAGGTATAGTAGTCATTCATTTCATCCCAAGAGGCGAAACTGTAAGCAATGAGAACTACTGTGATGTGTTGCGAATTAAATTGCAATTAGATTCAAATGTCTCAGGAAAAGTGTCATTCTGCAACAAGATAAAGGTCGGCCACCTTCTGACCAACGCAGCCCAATGAATGCCATGAAGGAATTGAAATCCAAAACTCTAGAACAATTGTCATATAACCTAGACATAGCTCCAAGTGATTTCCATAAGTTTCGATTATTGAAGAAAGTATTAAGGGGAAGAAGAAATACAACCGAAGTCATTGACGCGGTGTGAAATCAGTTACAGATACAGTCAAAAAACTTTTTTCCTGACGGAACAACAACAAAAAAAAAAGTGTGAAAGGTGCTTTGAGGCCCAATATGATCATGCAGAAAAAATAAAGTTTCAGTTTTTATTTTTCTATCAGTTGAATAAACGCACCTATTCTCAAATGAATCTCTTCTCTTTGACTCTCTCTCTCTCATATCTGAATACAACAGAATTTTGTATTTTATAAATTAATTTGTTAGCTAAAAATTCACGGGCAACATAATTAATGTATTTCTATATGAAGATTTGCTCTGTAAATGCGTTACTATGAAACAGCATGTACCTTAATTTACGCTCAAGCATACTTCTTCGAATCAATTTGCACAAAATTAATTCATATTAAATATATATACATAATAATAATTAAATTCATTTCTTAATAAAATTTAAATGTATGTCTTATTGGTTTGTACAGTAACTTAATACTGAAATTCATTCATATGCATGTATAGTGAAAGGAATACAATATGATATTCGGCCCAAACAATTATGTTGTCCTGAATTCTAGAATTCTGTTGAATGTAATCGAATGATTAAATTAGGTCTCTTTCAGTTAATTTTTCATTAAAATTCAACTTTACGTAAACTGATCAAATGAATTCGATCAAAATACATATTATAGTGGGTTTGTATATTTGGAATGGAAATGCCATATTTAGGGTTTGTTAATAATTCAATTTAATCTTTATTAGAACATTTCAATGTAATTAACAGAGAATGATCTGAATTTAGAAAAAAAAGTGGAGTCAGTAGAAAATGAAAACGCGTTTATTACGAAAACCAGTGAATCGTTTGGCGTGTATCATAAGAATGTACTCACATGGAAAAACAAAAAATAATGAAAAATGTATGAAGTTGATAAAATTGAGTAAATAGTAAGCATCTTATTTAAATCTTTTAAAAAATATTTCGAAAAAAAAAGAGCTTTAAGTCAAGGCAAAATCTAAGATTCAATTCGCAGTTAGACGATATGGCAGTTTTCTAACAAATAACTATGGCTTATTTTGTATTGAGATTATTAAAATAGCATAAATTTGAGTTAAAATTTTCTGGAAGAAACCCATATAACTTTATATTAAGAGATACAGAAAAAGTGAGTTTAGGAGCTTCTGCATAAAATAATTTTCCTTAATATTGATTCACTGTTTTCGATTACATAAAAGTCACAAAATATTTACTTAAAATAAAATTTATTCTGTAAAAGTGAAGAATAGAGTATCCCTTGCTACGCCAAAGATGTCAAGTCGCCAATAAAGATGGCTGACAAAATAAACACTTTTATGAAACAGTTATGGTTACCACTTTATTCATTAAAATTATGATCTTAATTGATAAGTATTAGAATTTTTATTTTAATTTGAGATTTATTTAATCTGTTACTTAGATTTTAATTTTTTAACCTTTGGGATCACTATCGGTACTTATCTTAATTTTGTAGAAGTTTTTCAAACCGGCTGCGACAGGACTGTTGTGTACAGACCAATTTTCAGAACACGTGATGCCTGTTGGCCTCTGAAGGCACTGGCAGAATTTCGCTACCGACGGAAACGGGAATTTAGTAGCTTCGCTAGCACATTAAACTTAAGGACAGTGTGGATAACAGGGACAGTTCATACTGACAAATATCATCTCCAAACTTTATCAACTCTTAAAAAATATATATATTCCACTCACTCTTCATGCATTCTGCCGATTACAAGTATCTTTACCCGGCATCCATTCTCCCACAATTAGCTACATAACAAATTATTAATGGAACGAACGTCACAATAGCAAAAGAATCACGAGAACTTGGAAGAATTCTATTGCAGCAGTGTTTTAATGTGAGAACGCAGACGATTTCGTAATTTACCATTTCAGACGAGTTTTCTTAGAGCATATAAACAATTGAAAACAAATATTTCCTATTCGAATTGACATTAAAAAAAATAGAATTGCATTTCTTATGAATTGTAAAAAAATCTTTCAATGACAATATAGAACAAAATTAAAATCCTTAATTGATATTTTTTATTTAACATTTTTCATAAAATAGTTGTAGTTTATGTACAAGTCAACTATTTGTAAAAGTAGTAAACAAAACACAAATAGGGTTGCTAGAAGAAGTTCCTTTGGATTACCACTTTGGCGAGAAACTCGGGGGGCACACTATGTTTCACTTCACCCGTTTATTCTCCATATTATGATGATATGGTGGCAAGTTCATAAGCCAGATAACTTCTAGACTGGAGTGTACACTTTTGTCTAAGAGTTATGTTACATGGTTGTGAGCCCAATGGACCCGGATTTGAACCTCAAGAATGCACAAAACTTAGTTGTTCTTTTCTATAAAATATGATATTGTTTTAATTTCTTGTTTGAATTGACGCGTTGTCTAAATTTTGTTACCATACAAATACTCATCTGAATAAGGGGAGTTTAGGTATTATGTGAAGGTTGGTACTTGTCAATGGTTTGGATCCCGTACCATTGCTATCATTCATTCCACAGATACATAAAAAATTCATAAAAATAATATTTGGAAACAATTTCAGTAAATACTATAGCAATTCTTTACAGTTAGCATTTTAATTAATGAATGATTCTACATTTTTATACCCTCCACAATTTGTCTAGCCTCACTCAGTTCTTGATTTTTGCAATTAATGTCTAATAATATTTTCCGTAGTGTTATAGAGCAATAAAAATAACATTATTAAAATTATTCAGGGAAAAATAAAATAATTTATAAAATATGAAGTAAAAGAATTTACAATGAAATGAAATTTGTAACCCCCCCCCCAAAAAAATATCGTCATAGTTTTAACAATAACAATCTGTTATAGAACAATAAAAATAACATTGACAATATTCATCAAGAAACAAAATAATTTATGATTCTGGAGTAAAAAATATATAATGGAATGAAATTTGTGCAAATCAAAATAATACCATCATTGTTTTAACAATATTCAAAGCAGTTCAAAATCACTAAGTCCTGATGTTAATTGTTTGTCTCTATAAGAGTAAATTTTAATTGTTTGTATCTCAAAAACTCTAATATCAGTTTTAAGGAAATTTAGATGAATATATACTGATGTCAGATATTGAAATAAATTTAAGAATAAACTTAGTATAGAAACTTTATTTCCGCTAAATTTGAAAATAAAGTAAGACCTACATTATACAATACCTCCATTTCAATATTTAGAATGAATACAGAGAATTTCCAAATAGAAGGACGAAAGGCTTTATCATTGGTTCAAGCTCTCACGCATACATTTCGAAATTCTTAATCTTCTATTGGACACAGATATTTCGTTACTCAAACTTTGAAGATAATTCCTCTTTGTTCCCAGAATGTATTTAAAACTGTAAGTTAGTATTACTATACATACTAGAATACATTTTAGTATTCCTTTAGTATCAGATAAATCGAAACTGTTGCTTTGATGCTCATAATAATAAATATATCATAAGTTAGAATATACTTATAATGCAATATATAAAATGTACTTAAAATGCAATATATAAAATGTACTTAAAATGCAATATATAAAATGTACTTAAGATGTAATATATAAAATGCACTTAAAATGTAATATATAAAATGTACTTAAATGTAATAGATAAAATGTACTTAAATGTAATAGATAAAATCTACTTAAATGTAATATACTTAAAATGTAATATATAAAATGCACTTAAATGTAATATACTTAAAATTTAATTTATAAAATGCTGAAATATGCTTCAATTATGCTTAAAACGTTAGAAAAATTCGAGAATTAGGCTAGTTAACTAGTGTAATAAAAATTTGAAGTAATCTTGTGTATAAACAAATAAACATCATTGGCTAAAAACTTTAGGATCTCGCAAAAGAATATAAATATTTTTAAAAACATTATTAGTTCTATCTTTGTAGTTTTAACTAATATTAATAATAGCAAAAACATACTTTTATTAAGGAATTACCCACCAGGACGGAACAATCTGATGGTTGATTTTTGTCAGTTTTGATTTGGTAATTTTCCTTGATGTCAAATATTAATTCATCTTTTTAATGTATATGAATCTAAATTAAGTTCCCATTTCAAGCAATAAAAGAATTCTCCCAGATTTCAATGATAAACATATGATGCAATGATGCTTCTTTTTGACGACTGCTTAATCAGTGACCTTAACTTCTGTTAGTTTCAGGTTTCGGAGATTAGTGAAAATGAGATGATGGAAAATATTAAAGTAGGTTTCACTACAGACGAATTGTTGTGCGCAATAGAAAATTTCAGGATGGTCACGTGACTGCGATGGAAGAAAGGCAAATCATTGTATCGATGAGATAACCCTTTATATTGTCCCATTGGGGTCACGTGATGTTTATGATGTAGGAGTGGCCTTCTATTGCGTGAAATAGTCAGTCTCGTATGAACCCGAATGGAGCAGTAAGCAGTCGGATGATTGACTATTATGTCTCCTCATTCCACTAATAGTCAATTTAGTTTAGGTTAGCAACATTAACGTCCCATTTAAAGCAACACGAGGGCTATTTTGGGACGGACCTCATCATTTTGATCCACGTTCAGATAACGAGGACGACACCTGAACTGGTACCTCCCTCTCCACACCACACCAACGGGAGGATGTTTGGCCTGACAGATTTAACGAGCAAGAGACGCCCTTACACGACGGTTCTTCGGGGGAATCGAGTCTCGCACCTGTAACCCTCCGGTTCCGAAGGCGAAACATTGCCGCCAAGCCACCTCGCCCCCCCCCCCCCTAATAATCAGATGTCGTTCTGTTGAAACATGTAAACACTTCCTTCTTTCATTTTTCTTCAAACACATTATGACCAAAAACACTTTCTAACGCATTATTCCAAAGAAATTTTTCTTAGAAACTATACACAAAATTTTAAAATATTCCATGATTCATTTTTTATTTTATTTTATTGCGATAAATGGCTTAAAAAATATTTTTGTAGTTACCCAGACCAAGTGTCCCAATACTTTTTTGAGTCAATGTATATTCATTTTTCAGAAAAATAAATAAACCACTGTATTAGGTGAATAATTTTCCATTGATATACTCTTTCAAAGGCTTAATTATAAAAATCCTAAAATGGAAAACTAGGAATATTTAACAAAGGAGTAATTTTCACGATATATTTGAAAACGATTTTATACAATAAAGAAGAAAAAGTTTTGAAAATGTTGAATTATTTCCTTTTTATTATTACTCATATATCTCGACAATCTCACATTTAAGGACTTTTTCCTTTTATAATCTAATGTAAGCAGTTAAGTACTGAAGATAATCTTCAGTACTTAACTGCTTACATTAGATTATAAAAGAAAAAAGATAATAATTAAAAGTTCAACTATTCTTTAATATAAAAGTTCTTAAAAATGAATTAAAGTTACTACACTTCTTATATTGGCTTTCATAACATATATTTTTTTAAATAAGAAAAACCTCTTGGAAAGAAATGAAAATGAAATTGAAAAAAATTATATAGATTTAAATAATGTTTCTATTCTATATTATGAAAGATTTAAAGCTTTCCATTCTTAATCCTAGAAAATGAACGATACATATTTTAAAACAAAAAAAAATCAATCTCACAAAAATATAGCAAAAATAATAACAGAATTTCATTATCAGTAACTCAACAGAATTTTGTCACGAAATGGCTTATAAAAATAATTTTGTTTCTATTTTATGTTAAACCATACAATTCAACCTATTTTTATATGGACGTAACATAGCTCAATGCGGGAGATCTGAAACTGATTTTCCTGGATCTCTAACCAAGCAATCTTTCTGGAATTCATTCTGGTTTATTTCACTCATAAAAATTCCTGAATTTTTATTTCATCAATTGATTTTTTATGAAATCATTTAACATACAATAAATCAATTAAAGTGTGAGTTTCATAAACAGCAAATGATTAGCTTTGAAATGGCGAAATCTTTCGCTCAGTTTTACAAGTTAGTGTACCATCAATTAACTCAAATGCTTAACCCTTTGCAACTCGGATGTTGTTCACACACCATTTTGGTAGTGCGCCATTTTAACATTTTATTTATTTATTATTTAATTTTAAGTGTTAAAATTTCTTACAAAATGGTGAAAAGGTTCAATTATTCAAGGAAATTCAACTTACAACTATTTTATGTTTTTTTTGGTGCAATAAACAAGTTCAAGCGTTAAGTGAATAATTGTGTATGAAGTTACTTTTTCGAAAGCAAAGGACCAAATGTTCACTTTTTCAAATGCAAAGGGCCAAATGAGGCAAATGGGGATATAATAGAATTAAATAATATTCGAATATGAATACTAAATACACTTTGGTTATGATATTTTACAATAGAATATATAAATTACAATTAATTTAACTTAATAAATAAGGGAAGAAATTTTAGCTGAATTTTTTCTCTGTAATTAGTAGATGCCTATTTTCAGAAAGGATATATAGCAAAAAATGAAGTAAATAATGAAAGCATTTTATATTGCTCTAACAGTCACAATAAAGTGTGCCCCAATTTTAACGTAAAATTTGAATTTGCCACTATTGGTGCGATAAAATTTGGAAATCCTATAAAGAAAATGATTTGGAAGTTGATAGTTTATGGCTATTAATAAGGGAATATTACAAAATTAAACAACGTATTTTCATTGTTGAATAATATTTCCAAAATAATGAAAGTCACAATTCGAAACTTTGAGAATCGGTTTCTTAGATCGTGTAATTTAACAGCATTGGATTTCTGTTTATAAGTAAATTTGAATTCAAAGGCCTATGCCAATAAGCCCACAAGCACCTGGAAGAAAGAAATTCAATTCTGTATTAACGAAATCCAGCCATATTTATGCACAATATTTGATGAACATTTCGACAAAAGAGTGCTTAAGAGCTAGCAAAACTGTAAAGGTCATTTATCCAATATATTATTTCATATTTAACACTACTCAATGTCCTTTACTATTTGATAAAAATATAACAATTGAAAGAAAATTTTTTTATTTTATTTACATTAAATCTTGCGTTAACACGTTTTTCTATCACTTAAGGCTCAATTTTTACAAACTTAAACTATCAAATGATTTTTAATCTGGTTACCAACGCTTACACGACTGGGGACAAATTCAAAACATGCTTCAATTTTAGGACAGCCTTCGTTCTATGATGATCAATTATCAGAGTTAAAATTGCGACAAATCATAAAAATGAAATAGCATGCGGGTGTATTAACTGGAAGGTATTAAGTCTGAGTAGAATTAGAACTAAATGATACTTCCCGAATTTCGGAAATGTTGATTTCCTAAAGGCAATTTCACTTATTACTAATGTAATGGTAATGGCCACAGATAATTTCCTCTACAATTTCATTTGAAGTTTTCGTATCTGTCTTGGTGAATATTTCATCCATAATTTTATTGCCTACACCATAGTATCATGAATCTGATTATACAACTCAATTTTTGAAGCCACATTCATAATAAAGAATTAAATGATGTTTATATCAACGCTACTTATTTTTTGTTTCTCTTTGAAGGTGTCTGACAACGTTGGAACCAAAATTTTTGAACAATAAAGAATATTTTAAAGAATTTAAAATGATGGCTTTTAGATATATTGTCAATACAAAATGCTATAAATACAATAAACGAATTTGAAAAATATATTTTAAGAAATAGGAAAATTTGTTGTAAATTTTAATGAAATTGAACCAAAACGGTTTATACTCTACACAGAATTGTTATGCTGCAATCCTATTTTTCTTTGCACACAAGTTATAGAATATCATGGTGAATGAAATGAACCAAAATCTAAGAAAAATGTTGAGATGCAAAGAAGTAATGGGTAAAAATATATGCATATATGCATTTTTAAAAATAAATTTACAGCTTAATTTCCCTAAAAACATCTATGAATAACAAAGAATTTCACTGACAATAAAACTTTTATTCATATCATTACTCATATTATTCAAGACACGCTGAAAGTTTCATGTTAATACCTCTAATAGTATTTGAGATTTAACGTTAACGGTGTAGAATTTTTATGAAAACTAAAATGTTGAGAAAATGGAAGTGAAAGACAAATTTTAGCTGAAAAATATGTGACCCTAGATGATTGGTAAGACCTCTTTTTCCTAAAAACGTAAACTGTTTTGGAAAGAAGAAGTCTTAACTTTAAGAAATAAGTATAAAAATATTATTGCTAATGTCTTCGAAAATCATTGTTTTTAACCTAGTCTGATACTTTCATTTTACGTGATTTACCTAAAAATTCAGTCTTTATTACTATCATTTAGTCTTTATAACGATATTAGGATTAAGAAGAGCTGGCGTATTAAAAAATATTTTACTTAAAAGTTTTAGGGATATTTTTTTAAAGTTGAGTATAGTTTAATACGTAATGAAACTGCAGTTGAACCTAAAATTACTTTTTGATGATATTTGGATGCAAGTATGAAAAATTTAAAGTGGCGAGCAAAAAGTGTGAAATAAACTGTCTTCATTATCTCCAAATTCATTGTACTATATTAACTTATTTCAATTATGATGACTAGATTTCTTACATATAAAGACATGCACTATCTAATAGAATTTATGTTTCATATATATATATATATAATCGCCTTTTTCGGATTACTCAATAAATTGGAATTAATAATCTATTCCTCTTTTAATTTCAATATTTAGAAATAAGTTAAACATGAAAAATCCAAAGTGACATGCATTTTTAAAAATAAACTGACTTCATTATTTCTAGACTCATTATTTGCTTATTTCAATTAAAATTATCAGTATTTTTTCTTTTTGAAAAAAGACATGCTTTAAAAAAATACAAGTTTTACAATAACTATACGTAATATAGAATTTGAAATATTTAATTTTTTAATCCACTTTTCCGAGAAATCAATAAGCTGGAATATAAATTCCAACTTATTGAGTTGTCGTTTACATAAAAACTTTTATAATATACTAAATTTTACTAAAATGGATGTTTAAATGTAAGGATACGAAGCGATATATGGATATAAATGAAGACTTTATGAAATTATGCACCATAGGTTCGAGTGCAAAGTTCTCACTAATTAAGGAGTCAAAAGATTTGTAGTGGTATATTAATAAGCCAGCAACAGCCACTACATAGTGACAATAGTGATCACTTTTATCGAATGGTTATTATTATATTTATCGAATGGTTTGACTGGATTAGAGCTCAGGCGTCTAAAATGACGAGGGCTCTAATCCAGTCAATCTCTCTTACCACAGATTCCTTGTCCCCAGAATTCTCGCCGCCCTGTCGAGAACCCAGACCTTCATAGAGTCTTTGAGTTCGTCGTGACACTTCGAAGACTACACAGATCCATGAAGAACAAAAGAACGGGGTTACTCAAGGAGAATGTGATTCTGCTCCATGATAACGCGCGTCCACACGTCTGCAGGATCACACATGAGGAACTTACCGATTTCAAGGGGGATCAGTTTGACCATCTTACAGCCCAGATTTTCATGTATTTGGCCCGTTTGAAAAACATCTGAAAAAGAAGAGCTTCAACTTGGAAGGTGAACTCAAGGACACCGTGAAGGACTGGGAAGGGACCACAGGAATTCTGGTAACAAGGAATCTTCGGCTCTTTAATCAATGGGATATTTGTGCCCAAGACTGCAGTGTATACTTTGAATAAAGTCTTAATTTTTAATCACAGTATCGTAAAATTTTATTTGATCTCTCCTTATATTATCAATTCATCTTTCAATTTAATAATAATAGTAATTCATAATAAATAATTTAAATAAATAATAATTTAATAATTATAATAATAAATAATTTAATAATTATAATAATAAATAATTTAATAATT
>JAPMOQ010018023.1:1374024-1414157 GCA_026543055.1 Argiope trifasciata
TAATAATAAATAATTTAATAATTATAATAATAAATAATTTAATAATTCAATAATATTCTTACTATGCAATCCATCAATTATAAATTACTTAATTTATTCTTCGTTTTTTACAGATGAATAAGGTTCAAAATCATACTAAAATTTTAATTTGGATAATGGCTTTAAAACCAATTTTTATTCTTCCATATATTTTATAATGAAATGAAATATTTGAACTGTTGCAATAGATTTATCCATATTCGACAGATGATTAAATGAAATAAATTCACCTAACTACTAATACATTTAAAAAATGAAATAATTTATATATCATGATGAAATAACATACAATTCAAATATAAATTTATCATTTTCTGCAATATTTTTACACTACACTGTAGATAAATTCAATACTAAGTATGATTGTTTTTTGCAATAAATCAGACAGTTAATTTTTTGAAAGTATTATACTGCATGAATAAATATTTTTTTTAAACAAATGAGAAAATTTGAGAAAAAGAAACAAGATTATTTATTAAAAAAAACTTATTGGCAGAATATTTTCATCTTCATTTAAATTTGGAAATAATTAAAGTTATATTAATTTTAATTGATTTTTAATTTCAATGTCTTTCACGTCAAAACGCTGCGAATGACATTTTAATATATTTATAATGCTTCTCAATTGTTTAAAAAGTGAAATTAGTATATTAAATAGATTATAATAGAAACTTTTATTCATTTTATTTTTTAACAATATTGATAGCTCATTTAGAGTGGATAAATATGTATAAGTAAGACGTTAAGTTGGTAACTTACTCCTAATCGGATTATTAAATTTTTGGCTTGTCTTAAGCATCCTTTGAATTTTAAAGCATAACATTCTTAAGACTCTTGCGAAGAATATTTTATTCGCCATTATGCTCTTATCATATAAGGATTAAAAGTTTAGCGTTAAGGTAAATAATCTATGACTTAGAAAGATAGCTTCTTTTTGAAGAATAAACTATTCATAGAAATACGTATTCACAATTTATACATTTTCAGATATTTTCATAAATTGTACTTATATTCCATTTAAAATAAAACATTATGATGGTAAATGAATTAAAAAATATTTCGATACAGACAGATACATGTTTTGATACAGACATGATACATACTTTGATACAGACATTAATTAGAGATATTTTCATAAATTGTACTTATATTCCATTTAAAATAAAACATTATGATGGAAAATTAATTGATATATAATTGATAAAAAATATTTTAATTGATAAAAAATTAATTGGTAAAAAATACTTTGATTTTTTATTACATTTATATTTGAAATAAATATAAATTGATATCAGCAATATAGATAGTTTTTGTCTTTTCAATCGACTTTGGGCAATTTTAATGATTAATGCAACAATTTTCAGTTAAGATTTCACTCATAATCTAATTTTTTTTAAGTATTAAAAGCTAAAATGTGTTTGCTGCATTTTTTTCAAATTTTTGCGGAACTATAATAGTATGAGTGGCAGATATATTTTTAAAACTAATATAATAGATTTGTTTTTCTCTATTTATTCAGGTATGAGATTGTTTTATTATGCAAATAAGAGGCGTTTTTATATAAGTAAAATGCAAAAAAAAAATCTTTAAAAAATTAAATGCTTAATTTTAAAATAGCAAAGTTTTTTTCTAAAACATAGTTCTGGAGAATGATTCATAACATGATTAAAAATTTTTGCTCATTGCTTAGAAATGTGAAATTAAATTTCTTGCACTTAATTATATTAAGACGTTTATTGTTATTAATTGGTTATTAAAAAATGATTAGTTACATTGACTGTAATGAATTTTGAGCTTGCAAAATCTGAATTTGCTTGTTGAAAAGCAAAAAGGGATCAACTATTTAACAAAGTTCAGTTTCTATTTCATTTTTTATTTCATCAGGTCAAGCCTATGTCATCAAAGTTTTTAGATTTAGTGATCTAAAGAGCTTCTAAATAAATTTTAGCACTGCTGTATATTTAAAAAAGCAATAAACAAATCATTATGTAAAATATTTAAAAAACATTAATTTAATAACTTGAATTCTAAATCTGTAATTAGATACGTAAGAAAATAATACTGATGTCTTGGAAACTACATTCTTATGCCATCTTTTAAAATCGTCTATAAATAAAATTCTAAATTCCGTGCTTAAAAATAATATAACGTATAGTTTAATTACGAGTTGTTGTACTTTTAATTAAATAAATTTAATTTAAAAATACAAAATGAAAACTTGTTAGAAGACATGAAGAAAAAACTTTTTTTAAATCTAAATTTTAATACTATTTTTCCGTGGGAAATAATAACAACATATCTGTCAGTAATTTTTTTTAACAAAAAGAAAAGATTTGCTTAGTTTTAAACAAGCAGGAATAAATCATTCATAGCTCTCAACTAAGTGGATGTAATGATACTGCAATGTAGACAGATTGCTGAAGGAAAGAGGAATTGTTTCTAAAGCTCCAGCACTATTTAATCCAAAATTCAGGTAAAAATTGCATGATAAATTGCTCTTATTTCGTAAATCATATACCCCATAAAAATTTATAAACATGGTTTACTTTATATTATAAACTTTCGAGTTCGATTTTGGAAGTATAAAAAGAAGAAATAGTTCTCCATTACTAGTTATCTCTAAAAGAATGCAAATAAAAGTTTTTGTTTTTCTGTTCTTTTGAAATTTTTCTCTTTTAAGGTTTTCAAAATAAGTTATATATTCTTTTATTAACGAATACCATTTTGCCGTCTATGTTTAATTATGTTTGTTCATTATTTGATTTGTTGGAACTAATTAATTATTAGTTTATATGAACCTTGGCAAGGCTTAACTTTGCCTAATAAAAGGTTTTAAAAACCTCAGAATTCTTTCTCAATTTATCACTGAATAATATTTAAGCCTCTGCGTACTTATCATTTAACACTTTCAAATCTATCAACGAGATATCTCGTCTTTCAGATGCTTTCAATTTCAGGCATCTGTGGGCGAAAATTTGTCACTTGTGCCAGGTAGAGGTCTTAAAGATATTTTTCAGATATGTATTGGAAAGTTTAACTTATTTAAACTGGCATTAAAGAGAAATAAGGACACAAATTCTGCCTATCGCACTAAAAAGGAGTTACTTTTATAAATTAAAGATTATCTCAAAATCTTCTAAGATAGTATATGTTTGAGTCATCCAACATACAGGGTGATCAATGAATAAGCCCTGATTTCAAAATTAAATATCTCTACAACAAAGATCGATAGAATTATGCGGTAAATTGTACGTTTATAAGCAAAACTGTAAAAATGCTGTACAAAAGTTTAGAAAATTTAGTTACGAAAATCGTTAACAGATGGCGCTGTAATCACAATGCCCATAGACGCTTTCAGTGTGACGTCAAATATGAAAAATGACTCTCGATCTGACTCCTTGTGACTTCTTTCTGTGGGGAGCATTGAAAGACACTGTCTATAGAAAAAATCCCGCCACTCTAGTTGAGCTGGAATCGTTGATGGGTGTTGCATGTGATTCCATTTCCGTTGAGACATTGCGTGATGTTAAATTTCATTGTTCAATGACGCCTCCTCATTGTTTCGAAAGGTGAACATTTTGAAAAAATTGTATTTTGATTACAAAGACTTCATCACTTTATTGTTTTTTTAAGACTCACTTCAGAAAAAAAAAAAAGAGTTTTCATCGCAAAGCGCCATCTGTTAACAATTTTTGTAACTAAATTTTCTCCCTTGTGTTCCCTATTTTTACAGTTTTGCTAATGAACGTACAGTTTACCGCATAATTCTATCGATCTTTTTTGTAGACATATTTATTTTTGAAATCGGGGCTTATTCGCTGATCCCCCTGTATATTTATACCCTTATTAGTATTTGGGCAATAATGGTGTAGTGGTAAGGTATCGGCTTCAAAACCATTGCCTTTCAGGATGAAGACCTGATTCCACAGAAAAATAATTGTGTAAGCAGATATGGTGCCCGTTTGTTCCTTTGGGCCCAAACGTCCTACCACTGGTGCGAAGAAAGGATGACCAGATGTAATCCTCGTCATCCGAACGCAGTTCATAATGATGAGGTATGTCCCAATATAGCTACACTGTTGCTTTAAAATGGAACACTATATACTATATTATTAAATACCACAGTTTTCAAAAAAGTTTAAATTATGTGTTCTTTACAGCTAAAATTAGAATATTAAAAAATCTGAATTGCTTGGAAATTTATATAGTGAAATAAAACCATAAGCATATAAATTAAAATATGCTTTTATAGTAAAAATGTCCTATTAAAATATCCGTAATATTTTTTAAACATTTTTTTTATTTGAATGCTTTTTCTTGTTTAAATTATGAAGTTTTTACATGAATTAATTCTAACATCCAAAAACACATGATTGAAGTATTGTCAATGTAGTTAGATATTTTAAGCCTCGTCATTCCTTTAAGTGAACGTATTACTGGTGGCTTCAGCTTATAATGCAGTAAAATATTCAAGAAACCTGTCTTTGAACCGCCTAACCATTAGACTGCTATTCCAAATGACAACAAGCTCTGGCTTCTATTTCGTGATATTCCTAGCACCAAATTGGTATCATTTCTCATCCTGGTTCGTCTTCGAATAAAGACACGCCGATTAACTATTCAAGTTGAGAACTTTAAACTTCTTTTTAATATCCTAATTCGAATGCGATTCGCTTTCTCATTATTAGATATCTTAGTGTCGAGGTAGGTGAAAATAATACACAGTATCTATTATTAAGGTAAAAGGTGATTATTTTTCTGAAAAATTATGAATTGTATTTAATGAATGACTTACTTGTGAATTATTCTTAACACTTACAACGCTACCGACGTGATATCTCGTCTTTCAGATACTTCTATTGACATTTGATATTTGTCTTTTCATGGCATTTTTATCTACTTCATAATTAGCGATAAAAGTTTTAAGATTTAAAAAAATAAACTTTTTAAGACAAATTAAGTAGTAACCAGTTTAAGTATAAATAGATGAAAAACGAGATAACTCGGAGGTAATTTTAATGCACGAAAAAGTTTCCTTATTATACATTTTGAATTTTGTTTTGAAATCTATTTTTGTGGAAGTTACACTGATTTATCGAATTGATTTTACATCTGTTTAAATACTAGATTCTATATTTAGATGTTTTTTTCTTAAATTCTAGAATATCCAAAACTTTTCTATCGAAAATATTCATAAATTAAAATCGAATCAGCATGCTTTGTTTCTAATTCGGTAAAATAATTTCTTAAAGTGTAATGCAATTCCTGAACTAAAGGATAGTTAACCTATTTATTTTGGACCTTTTTATAGCTGTTCTAATGTCTTAAAATGTGAAAAATTTGAAACTTTCTAGTTATTTATAAGTTGAACATCTTTTTTTTTTTTTTTTTTTTTTTTTTACAAATGGAAAAAAATACAACTTAGTTTTTATTTCTGGAATTTCTTATGGTATCTGCAAAATTTTTAGCAAACCATTTGATAAATCTCTAAACCAGAAGATTTGTGCTTTATTCCTCATCTTAGCCCTAAAAAACCTGGTCTTTATTCCTCTTTAAAAAGGCTTAACACTTAACTGGTACATTTTAGTTGCATAGAAATTTTTGTTTTAAACTTTTTTTAAGCAAAAAATCAAAATTGCAACTATTTTTAAGAATTTTTCAAAAAAAAAAAAAAGGTAATGGTTTACCGTAAGAAATATAGAACAAAGAATATGTGAGGATATAAATTATAATGGTGGGGATAATATCATGGAAATTTTGTACATCATGGAATTTTTTTTTGATAAAAACTTTTTTTTAAATTTTTTACAGGGGAAAATCTCTTTAAATTTTTGCATTTTTTATGAAAGATTTTGAACATTAAGTTTTGAATGAAATTTTAATAGTTGAATGAGTTTTCTAAAAATACACTTTCGGAAAAGACATCGCCTGAATTCTAAAATTCATAGAATTTTTTATCATTAACAAATAGTAACAGATTTGCATAAATTAATATTGTTACAAACCTATGATGTTGCTTCTAGGAAAGATTCGTTCAATCACGGTAAATACTTTTTTTACTATCAGCTTTGTTGAGTGCTTATCTTCAGTGAGTTCAGAGTTTGATGACACACTTGGCGATCATTTGGCGGCAAAATAGAAATTTAACGATTTTTCGAATAGGAACTGAGATACACTTGATTTGTCCAGAACCTTCTCGCCTCCACCTCTCAGGAACTATAAAAGACCAGCAGTCTCAAGCTGCAATCAGTCGTTGTCAGTTGGAGTCTTGAAACTTGTTTTAGAGAGGATTCCTAAGCAATTGTGGAATAGTCCAGCTTTGTATAAAGCTCATGCTAGTACTGAAATGAGCTGTGTGCCAAACTCTGGTTTTTGCTATAGAAGCAGTATCGTGTCATCTGTGAAGTAGCCGGCCTTGTAGTAGTGAGTGGGCAATTGGATACAATTTAAGCTAGGATGCAGTGGAGAATTGCAGACGTTTGGAGAGGCCGTAGAGTGAAGCTATGTGAAATCTCTCCTTTTTCTGTATTATACCTGCCCACTTTGTGTGCTATGGTCGAATACTACCAGTGGGTTATTGTGTTGTTTTGTACTGTTGTCTGTGTTGTCTCGCCTATGTAAATTTATTTATACAATTTGTGTTATCCTTGTCTTTTTATTTAATAAAAAAAGTCATTCGTTATCGAATTCTGCTGATTATTATCACAACAACCACCAATTATAAACAAACCCAGCGACTTTACGAACTTAGTAGTAGTAGATCTGAGTAATCCGTTACAATATATTCTTCCAAAGTCTATTTTCAGCAAATACTCTATCTATTTCAATGCATATTCTGTTTTCAGAAAATAAAAATTTTAATTTTATTTTCCTTTTCACACGAAAATAATGTAAAAAAGATTTAATAATTTTATGGAAATTATTCATTATTAAGATCATATATTAATAAGCAAATTTACCCTCTTTAATTTTATTCCTTCCATAAACAAGTGAGTATATAACATAAATTTTACAAAATCTTTTGCAATAAGGCATTCTGTAAACTTTCAAATGTTAATAAACTTAATTACCAGTCCTGAAACATTATTTGCACATTGAATTTTGGAAAATTAATCTTAGTAAGTAAACATCATAGTATAGGAGCATTTAAAATCTGAATATATTAACAATTCATATTAAAGAACCGATTCAATATGCGCAAAGCATAAACGAAATGCTTGATCATAGTCAGAAAGAAATAGTATAAGCAGGCAGCTAAATGAAAAATATATTTAAATTTATGTAAATTAAATGTATCCGTAATATATGTTCTGAAATAATAATATAGCGATACATTTCTATCATATCCGAAAAAAGTAATATATAATACAGATAAAAATATTTTCAAATCCAAAAGAATTGAAAATAAATATGTGTGTTTATAATAATGATTCATTTATAAGAATGAATTATAAATTACAATATTAAGATAAATATATAGTGTTTGAAATCTAAATGAAAAGTACCTATATATTAAGGTAAAAAGCAATGAAAATATTACAAAAAGGGAAAAAATATCTTATCTTATGAAATTAATAAAATTGTATTTTATATTTTTAATAATATCCCTGACTTTATTCGGGGATTCACCATTGAAAAATTAAACATTATTATATTTTCTAAATTTCTGAAATTAAAATATATAAAACAAATAAAACACAGACAGCTTTAAATCATTTTCAAACTGTCATGACTGGGTGAGTTTAGTAATAAAAAGTACTTTTTATAAGAGCTTTCTATGCTTTGAAAATAATTGGATGCATGTTTGAATTCATTGTTGTAAAAATAAATATAATTATATTCTCCAAATTTTTTATTTTATAAAATAGACGAAAACAAGTATATTGTCTAAAGCTTTAAGTCTAGTTTTTATTTACAAGCATTTGTAATTGGTTCCGAGTTTAATAATAAGGAACTAAATTTGTATGAATTTTCAATAATTTTGTAGTTCGAATTACTTGAACAATTTTATTTCTTTCAAAATTAAAGTATTTAATTAAATAAGAATGTAAATATCACTAAATGCAATATACAGTTTAACAGAAACAGAACAGCTTAACAGAAACAGAATATTGTTTTTATTTTTATTTGAAAATGTATAAATTTCATTCAACTTTATAATGAATCGCATTTGTATAATTTATAAGTATTTATTCTACTGCGCAGTTGAGCATTTATTGGCATTTAGATAAAACTGCTTGTTAAAAATGACATTTTGTTTCGATCTGTAAATTTTGTTTATATTTAATTTGACTTTTGCAAAAAATTGAATTTTATTTCAACTAATATGAGGAAAATTAGAGATCAGTAATTTTTTTCTAAATTACTTTTTGAAACCTATATAACGTAGCTTCAAAATGCGTGAAGATTTATAAAAGTTTAAAAATATTTTTAGATTAAATTTATCGTTTTATTTATTTTATGATTAAATTTATGCTTTGTAATCGGTGAATTCAATTTTTTTTTAAATTTCACTTTTCATCAAAGATTGCATTTATTACAGAAATGTGACGAATTTATAATTTTGTAATAAATTTTTAACTATACACAAAAATTTTTTAAAAATTTCAATATACATTTTGGATCTATTTTTGAGTCTCAACTACTATAAAAGGGATTTTGTTAAAATTCAAATTTTATGTCTGTAAAAATATTCCCATCTTTAAAAGAAATATTATCTTATGTAAAGCACGAAATAAATAAAAAAAATCAGATATACGTTATAGTTTTTTTACAGATAACCAATCAGAGTGACTTAAAGCAATAAAAAACCGACAATCTCTTAAAAAATAAAGTATTTAAAAGGGAAATCAAAATAAATTTTAAAATATGTCTAGAAGGTTTGTCTTGCGAAAAATTCTCGATTAAACCAATAAAAAAGATTTTGAAATATACTCAATAATTATTTTCAGTAATGTATTTATTTTCAATGAAATGATTTATTTCATTTCTTATCCTTTTTATATTTAAAGGCTGGTTCTATGCCAGATATCCTTTTTACACATTGAAAAATTATCAAATAAATCAAAAGATAGTTTATAATGAAGAGAAAAATAATAAAGTTAGCATGCCCTTTTAGTTTTATTTATAAAAAATACGGAACCCCATTCTTTGAATAGAAACTAGGGATATTTTCTAATTTGCAAATTTAAAAAAAAATTCTTTGAATTCAGAAATACCGAAAGCCTCAAATTAAATCACTAAAAATTCCAAGAAAACAAAGATAACATGCAAGCATGTGAAGGTATGCAGAATATACTTTTCTCATTTAATAGAATATATATCTTCAAAAGAATATTTCATATTTCAATTAGCTAATTATTGCTGCTGAATTTTTATTATATTAGGAGTCAAGCTTAAAAAAAAACTTTTTTTGTAAACAAACAATTAAGATATTAAATAAAAAAATTTAAAAAAAATTTTAATTTAAGGTATTAAAAAAGAAATAATTACGAATTATAAATTAGTTCCTGACAATTTATTAAATAAAAAAACCTTTAATTTGAATAGTATAAAATAATTGTAATGTAAATAAAATGTAGTGAAGTATAAAAAAATTTAATTAAAATTACTTTAAGAGTTACTTTAAGTTAATATTTATTAACATTCAAGAATCAAAATATATATTTTCTAAATAATAATAATGATATTTTTTGCTATATATTGTTAAAAATTTTAATTGAATTTCGTTGTGAAAATTCAATAATAAGTATAATTTCTACATTTTAAAACATTTTTCTTAGTCAGAAAAATGGTTGGTAAAAAAACAATTTTCAATTGTTCTTTTATCAAAATGTGTCAATTTGTTCATGAAAAGTATACTCATACAGGTTTTTTTGTCTCGCTGTTAAAAATTTTAGGTATCGATTATAAAACGAGATATATGATGAAAAATGTGCTAATAATTAGGAAAACTAATATCAATAATATAAATCTTTCTAAATATGTAATATAAATATAATATAGCGATAAAGGATGCCCTGATTCATGAGATATCCTCTACTTGTCCAATTGATAAAGTCTTCATATTTCCTTCCACTTTCAAAAGAATCAATAATTTTTCTTACATCCTCATCTTTCATCTGTTCATCGCGGATGTCTTTAGATCTTCGAGATGGTAGGTCAATAGATATAGTGTTGAGGTCGCACACAAACTCTTTTTTTTTTTCATGAGTTGGTCTAGACAGGAGGTCTGCGATAACGTTGGACTTTCCAGACGTATAGTGAATTTTCGGGTGAAAAGATTGAATTTGTAGAGCCCACCGAGCTAGTCGACCGGATGGCAATTTTATGCTCATCAACCACTTCAAGGGTTGGTGGTCCGTTGCGATGATTATTTCTTGGTTCTCCGCGTAACCACGAAATTTTTCCAAAGCCCATACGACAGCAAGAGCTTCTCTTTCTGTTGTCGAGTAGTTCTTTTCCGCTGAACTTAGCAATCGGCTTGCATACTCAATGACGTGTTC
The DNA here is from genome assembly GCA_026543055.1 of Argiope trifasciata. NCBI lineage: Eukaryota > Metazoa > Arthropoda > Arachnida > Araneae > Araneidae > Argiope > Argiope trifasciata. Next base: position 1,384,569 of record JAPMOQ010018023.1, read on the forward strand.
TTCTGGGCTTTCTCCTTGGATAAGAACTGCACCTAGTGCATAATTACTTGCATCAGTTCTAATTATGCAAGGCTTGCTTCCATCAGGTTGTGATAACACGGATGGGGAAATCAACCTCTTCTTTAATTCTATAAATGCCTTCTTTTCAGTTTCACCCCAAGTCCAGGATTTATTCTTTTTGTGAGATTACTGAGTGGTCTCGCTACATCTGAAAAATGTGGAGCATATCTTCTGAACCATGAGCAAGTCTGTAAAAATAACTGTACTTCTTTAACGCAAGTTGGTTCAAGTATTTTCTGCACAGCTGCCACTTTTTCAGGATCTACTTCAATTACTTGTTCAGTAATATAATGTCCGATATACCTCACTTTGTTACGAGCAAAATTGCATTTTTTCTGGTTAGCAGTAAGTTTAAACAGAGAGAGTCTATCAAATACTCTCCTTAAGTCCGACAAATGTTTATCAAAACTTTCAGACAAAACAATAATGCCATCAAGATATGAGAGGGCAAAAATATCCTTTAGTCCAGATCTGAACTTATCTATAAGACGTTGGAATGTTGCGGGAGCGTTTTGCAAACCAAACGGCATCCGCAAGAATTTATATGTGCCTAGAGGACAAAAGCAGTTTTTTCGTGATCCGATTCATAAACTTTCACTTGGTGGTAACCAGCTCTCAAATCTATTGTGGACATATACTTAGTTGATTTAGTCTCATTCAATAAATCATCCATTCTAGGAAGAGGATAAACGTCAGGAATTGTTGTGGCATTCAATTTCCTGTAATCAATGCACAAGCGAACAGAACCATTAGGTTTTGGAACCAATACAACAGTACTTGCGTAAGGACTCTCGCATCCCTCAATGATACCCTCGGCTAGTAGGTATTCTAACTCCACTTTTAACAGTTCCTTCTTCGCAGGAGTTATTCGATATGGAGGCTCAGAAACAGGTAAATTATTTCCAGTTTGTATACGATGCTCAATGAAAGGAGTGGGGTCTCCCCCTGGATGAAAGCATGGCTCAAATTCTTTTAGCAACGAGTTAAGGCTGTCACGTCGTTTGGTTGTCAAATGTTTACCTTCTTCTGGGCGTAAACAAAGACTATTAGTTTCAGGAACGAAAAATTGTTTTGCACTGAATTATCACTTGTGACTGAATTCATCGGACAAGAACTACTAATCTTTTCGACAAGACTACTATTTCTAGGTAAGGGAATATCTTTAGCAAAAGGTATTCTGCAGTTCGGTTTGTCACCAAAATACCAGAAATTATTTTTCATATCCATCATAATTCCTGATTTCTTCAAAAAGTCAACTCCAAGGAGAGTACGATTACCTTTATCATGCGGCAGAAAATTTAAATCAGTGTGAAAAGTTCAACCAAGCACTTTGATCGGTACTGTAGTTTTTAAAACAACTGATGTGGATTGTTGACCATCTGCCAAACAGATAGCAAGGTCAATTTCTGTGAACTTCTGCCCACGCTTCTTTAAAAAATTAAACATCAGTTCATCAACTGACTGACTGGCTCCTGTGTCAGCGCAAACTGTTTCTGTAGCTTCATATATTTCAAAGGGAAGTAAGGTTGCTGGAGAGGTAAAACAAGTAAACATATGTATTGCATTAACTTGAGCATTGTCTTTCTTTGATAAACAATTTGGACATTTCGATTTTATAAATCCAGGATTACCACAACCATAACAATAAACAGAACGTTCCGCATGTCGTGATGACCTATTGTCTGAATTAGATACAGTATTGGTGTGAGCACACGAAGGATCTTTCTCAAATTTCATGAATTGGGTTTTCTTGAAGTTCTGCCCACTGGCATTTCTAGAAAATTTTGGTTTACAGAATTCAGAGGTTTTACTAATTTTTGATTAGGCAACTTTATTTTGTCATAAGAATCCAGTTTTTCAGCTAACAGGCCAGGATCATTAAGTATTTCCCAACTATCTAAATGATGATTTTTATATTCCGTATGACAATTTTTCTTAATTTGATCAGCAAGGATTAGATCTTTTAATTTTTCGAATGAGTTAATTTCCAGTTCATTGAAACAACCTTCCAAGTAAGTTCGAAGATCGAAAAAGAAATCTTTCCAAGTGGAATGATCACGTTTCTGATGTCGACTAAAAAGAATTCTGAAACGTTCTGCTGTCAACTTAAATCTTTGTAATAACATTGTACGGATATGGGTGTAGTTCTTAAACATTTCTTCAGGTTCTCTGGCTATTAATTTACTTATATCACTTGAAAGTACCCCAATTAAATAAGATACCCGATAGTCATCAGATATATTTAAAAGCTTCATCTGTCTTTCAAACATAGTTAAAAATAATGACATGTCATCTGTTTCAGGGCGAAACGTTGGCAAGAGTGTTTGTAAGTCAAATCGCGTTGGAGAAGACTCAATTTGATTAGGATTTGACAGATTTTGGAGTTTAAGCTTTTCAAGTTCAAATGCTCTTTCCTCAGCTAGTTTTACTGTTTCCACTTTCTTTGCTTCTACTTCTTCTAACCTTTTCCGTTCCTCAACAATGTTGTTGAATGTATCAATCACAAATTGTTTGTTAACCGTAAAGAATGCATATTTAGTTATTTTATCATGTAAATCAATTATTTTATCTTGAGGTGTTATATCGAGGCCTAATTCCAATGCCAAATTATAGAGGTCATTTTTTTCCCTTTAGATAGAAAAGCCATTATTCCTACTAAATTATTAAAATGAACAAGAAAATTTGACGATGAAGGAACAGTTCTACACCAACTACATCTTTTGAATATACAAAAAAAATCAATAAAATTATCAGAATACAAATTATTCAAACCTTCAATTTTTTTTCCAAGAAATACAAAAATTATTAACAAGTAGGAAATAATATAAGTTTTCAACAATGGAAAAGTATATATATGTTCAAAATAACTTTATGCGTTTATGTTTTTTAGATGTAAGCATCGCATAAAGACAGAAATGCAGTTCTAAATATAATTCAATTATTAATTTTGAATGTAAGAATATATATATAATTAATAAAAGAAAAGTAAATACAGTGAGCAATTGGTATTATTGAATTTGAGTTAAATGCTGAATAATTTTCTTGCAACATTCTTAACCATAAAAATAACATTCTTATTTCAGAATTACCAGAAATGAGTAATCAAAATAACACTTTAACTTCTTTTCAGCAATTTTTTATATCATATGATATTCAACATAAAATAATTTTATGACAACAATTTCAACAATTATTCTGAATATCCTTTCTTAGTAAAATATGTAAGCAATTTATAAAAGAATAAAACAGTTCTTTCAATTAGTGTACACTGATGGAAAAAAAAAATCCCAACACTAGGAAAGAGCTGTGCTGGATAAACGAAATTTGGTAGGCGTGTTTATACATCTGAAAGATGACGTCGAATCAAATTTAGAGCTACGCGCGTAAGTGTGGCGCTAGTAGCGACACTATGAACATGCAAATCAGGTTTGCTTTAAATAAGCGCAGTAAGGTTCGTGATCGTTATTTACAGTTGAGATTTGACGTAGTGGGTTAATGTTAGTCAAGGATGCCTCTGGTGAGCTCTCAGTGAGCCATTATCAACAGCTCACTGAGTTTGAACGAGGTCATGTTGTAGGGCTACGAGAAGGTGGGTTTTCTTTCCGTGGTATTGCTGAAAGACTTGGCAGGAATGTATCCACTGTGCATGAGTATTGGCGGCAGTGGTCAAGGGAAGGTACTGCCTCAAGAAGACCAGGCTCCGGGCGGCCACGTGGTAATACTGAGAGGGAAGACCGTCGTATTCGGTGTATGGCTGTGGCTAATCGTACTGCGTCTGCAGCTGAAATTCAAGCTGCAGTTGGCAGCACAGTGACACAACGAACTGTTACAAATCGATTACTTCAAGGACAGCTCCCAGCCAGAAGCACTGTACAGTGCATTCCACTGACTCCAAACCACTGGCGTTTGCGACGTGAGGGGTGTCAAGCTAGAGCTCATTGAAGGACGGAGTGGAGATCTGTTGTGTTTTCTGATGAAAGCCGGTTCTGCCTTGGTCGCAGTGATAGCCGTTTGTTGGTTAGAAGGAGGCCAGGTGAACGCCTACTAGTGACCTGTCTGTGGCCTAGACACACAGGGCCTACTCCTGGAGTTATGGTTTGGGGAGTAATTTCGTATGACAGCAGGACCACTCTCGTGGTCATCCCACGCACCCTGACTGCAAATTTGTACATCAGTCTAGTGATACAACCTGTTGTGCTGCCATTCATGAACAGTATTCAAGGGGGTGTTTTCCAACAGGATAACGCTCGTCCTCAAACCGCTGTTGTAACCCCAACATGCTCTACAGAGTGTCGACATGTTGCCTTGGCCTGCTAGATCACCAGATCTTTCTCCAATCGAGCACGTATGGGACATCATTGGACGACAACTCCAGCGTCATCCACAACCAGCATTAACCGTCCCTGCATTGACCACCCAAGTGCACCTGGCATGGAACTCCATCCCAAAAATTGATATCCGACACCTGTACGACACAATGCATGCACGTTTGCATGCTGGCATTCAAAATTCTGGCGGTTACACCGGTTACTAATGTACCAACATTTCACATTTGAAATGGCTCTTCTCGCCAATGGCTCTACCTGTGATCTTGAAACTTTAATCAATTAAATATGTTACCTGGAAAAATGTATTTCTAAAATTTCATTACTTTACAATAATTTTTTCTCGGTGTTGGGATTTTTTTTTTCCATCAGTGTATTTACAAAATATATGAATCATTCATAAAAAAATATTTTTCATATTCACAAACAATTTGTTTTTATTGAACACATATAAGTTTTATAACACTGTAAAAATTACTATTTAATTCTTTTTTTTTAATACGTATAGATAAAAGAATAAACAGATTCACAGAAAGAAAAGTTTTATCACAATGTTACTCTCTGAAATGCTCAATATTTTTTTTTTGCATAAATACCAACTCAACAAAAATGAAAGTAATTCAAAAGAAAGAATAATAATTTTCTCTTCATCTAATGGCAATTCAGACAGGAAGAGACTGGTGTTAAATCATTCCGATTTATGCTTACTCTGCGTTTTTCCCGTCTGGACTTAGAATCCTTACTCCTATCAAAATAACTCTAGTTCTACGCGCTTTATTTCTTTTACATTTCTATAAAAGCCATAACATGTGAAGATTTTCAAGGAATATTCTGCATTTCAAAAGCAAAACTTATCAATTTACTCAAGAACTGAAATATAAAAGTATCCACATTAACTTTTATTTACAACTTTCGTTTTTTTAATTCGTCTGGATTGACGATATTAAACATTAATTAACACAGTTATCTGTTACATTTTAATAGCATCAAAACTCTGCGTGTTATTTTCAAATAAAATAATTCATCACGTTTGATAGAATTAAATTTCTACTGATATTAATAAGATTTAATGCAACAAATCTGACACTTTCGAGTTTCTTCGGGTGAAGAACAGAAACATGTTTAAAACAAAACATCTACTTTGATTGAATCAAAACTTAGGTTTTTCTTTGGTAAATTAATTCGTTGACAGGAACGGAATTAAATCAACTACTATTACCAATAATATTTACAAAACAAAACACTTATTTGGTACTTTTCTTCGGAGCGAAGAATTACAGATGGTTTATTTTCCTCATAACCTAGTTATCCAGAGTGGTAACAAAAAAGCTGAAAAGGAAAATGAGTCCCTGCCTTGGAACGTAAACATTGATGTTTCAAGTGTTTAATATTGATTCGGGCCGAACGTTGGGCTGCCAAGTTATTGTGACCGAAAGGGCGCCAAAAGTCTAACTCTGTCAGGATAGACTATTAAATTCAATAAATCATGCCAATTTAGTTAAAAATACATTTAATGACATTAAAGGACATGATTTACGAGGGGAGAAAACTATTGAGGACAATAACATTTAACATATAAGCATAAAAATAATACTCGGGGATTACATCATGCTTTACGTTCGCTTCCAAGACATGGACTGATTGTTCATCGTAAAGACCGATAGAGGGCCGAGGAACAGTTACGGTTACATCACGGTTACAATACTTATTCCTTGCAAAAATTTGAATACTTATTAATTGCACTAAAGCATAGTAAAAGCATAGCGTAGTAAAATTAAGCACATAAGCATAGTAAAATTAAGTAATCTATAAAAAATATCTTGGATCCATTAACTGCATCTATTAACTAAGGATTATTTTCAAAATAAATCGTAAAGGAAGTCAACAGTTTTTTCCCATAACCAGTTGTATATTGGAAGTTACGATTCGGACAGTCAAGAAACTAATTTCTTTCTTCTGAAGACGGAAAAAAATATTGCCTATCCTAAAACTCTTGAATAATAAACTAAAAAAAGAATAGAATAATAATTAGTTACATTTCTCTTTTAAATATCCTTCAACTTCAATGAATGGATTCTTTTGCGATATTATTCCTAATCAAACAAGACAGTTATTATACATTTCACACAATATTTCCAAAATTATTTCTTCTGCGACAGCAAAGCTCCGGGTACCAGCTAGTATGCAATCAATAGAAATTGATAGATCAATGAATAGAATTTCTTGTAGCTCTTCTGATAGAATTGTTTGAATTGATTTAATCTTCTGTCTGACCATTATTTAAAAAATTATATTGGGGAGATAAAATTTAAATATACATATAATTTAGAGTCGGAATAATGGATAAATATTTACTTACTTTTTCAGAACTGAAAACTGAATAAAAATGCATGGACAGAAAATATATATACATAATATTTTATATTAACCTATTTGCATCATATAAAAATATGAAAAAAAGACCCGTATCAAGGAAAAAGTTTTATTTCATATTTAGGTGTAAAATTGTATAAAAGTAGAAAAAAATCATTTTTGAGCATTATCTGTTAGTCATTTTGTCCAGTGTGGCAATACTTGAAGTGTGGGATGCATGTTGGTATCTAATATATAATATGAATATTGTATATATCATATGCATAGCATATAATATGATGCAGCGTATATATACGCTCTAGTGATAGTGACCAGGAAAATTGAGCGTATATAAACGTTAATGATGCAAATAGATTAATATTCTCTATATATTAAATATTTTTCAGTTATGTGGTAGCCAGTTTTCAAAATACTTTTAGATAATGGGACTCCAAATTGCTCAATTCAGATATAATTAAATATACCTCTAACGCCATTAACGGTACCCACAACCTACAGCTTATTCTACCTGCAGATACTTTCGAAATGAAACGACACTTTAGTTTTCAGAAAATTACAGTTTAAACGTCCAACCTTTGCCGAAGAAAGTGCAGCACTTAAAACTAAGACGTCGCGGTCTAAGAAGATCAGGACATTGGAAAAACTTCCCCTTTTAATGTGTCCTGCAAGGACATTCCCCAAAAGTTGTGGTTAACAACTCTGAAAAGTAGTGGTTTTAATTCCCTTTGGACGTTCCAGCCTCCCATTCTGTCTCTGAAAAGTGGCGAATTGCATCTCTGGCACGGATAGATACCCCATCTCGTTAAATTACACTCCCTTAAAACCCGGGCCCGCAAATGCCCCGCTATCTTTTCGTTAGGAACGGGGAAGACGGACGGATAATTAAACGATTTGTGGACAGAAGAAAGGGGGAGGTGACAGCGTAAGTGATTATACACATGATCCTCGAGTCTTTGGATACTGCGCTAATGACTTCTTTTCTTCAGATAGAACGTGGGTTCGAAAGGTCCCAGGCAGTGGTTAATGTTGCTGGAACATTTAGCTGGCGTTTGCTTTTCACGGGCATTTAACGTGGTTTCCTATGGAGCTATTGAAAGGGTCCCATATCGGGCGAGCGTAATGGCCATGAAAATTATATAACTTCTTATCGATTTCATCCTAATCTTGCTGATTAAACAAACACAAAGAGAGCATTTGTTGGCTACTCTTCAATTTGGTCTTCTTTTTTTTCTTCCAGTTCTTTTGTATTGGGCTAATAGACAGGAATTTTTGCGAATTGATGGAATTAGGTTTTCGGCAGAGAATTATTTAAATGCTTTTAGATTTGTATGAATGTTTCTTAAGTTTGTTTTTGTTGATTTATTACTCTTTTAAAAATTTCTTAAATCAATTTACAAGTTTTAATTAACAATTAACAATAATACAGGCTTTAAACTTAATTTTTATACTTTCCTTTCACCCTTTAAAAAAATTGAATTAATTAAAATTTTAATCCAACTTGAAATTTTAATTTAAAAGCATAATTATTTGGAAAAGCAAAAATTAATCACATTATACTTAATTCCTATGGTTAAGTATAATGTGATTAAGTTAATGATTAAATATAATAACATTCTTGAATTCCGGATTTTATGATTATTACAATATAAGTTAAATTACATAGTTTATGAATTATAAAATTTAGATGAAGATAAATACATAAAATTTAATTTGTTTAGTATTTAATTCGGATAAATTCTGTATTATGATACATTCAGATGTGTAATTTTATAAATGAAAATAGTAATACATGTGTAATTAGAAAAAATGTTTTAAATATTATTCAAAATCTGAAAATATGAACATAATTTAAATAAAAAGGTTATATCGTGTTGCATGAATTCATTCATTTTTTAAAATTTAATTTAATCATGAAATCATGAATATTTACAAACAATTAGATAGCATGGTTATTAAAAAATTTCTAACACATATCTAAATTAAACTCACTTAAATTTAACTTAGATATTTGTTTTAATAATATTTAATAAATCATAGCATACATATGGCGTTAATAGTGATGCGAAATCAATATTAAGTATATTTTTAACAAAATTATTACTTATAGTTTTTGAGCGGAAACTCCTTAGTCATATCTAGTTTTCATGTTGCTTACTACGTATATTTATCTTCCTTTCATTGTTCTTTTAATTATTCTTTTTATAATATTTTGGAAGACTGTTAAAGGTAATATTAATAAAAATTGAGATAAATCTTCCTGAAACATAGTTGAGTTTCTTTGATCTAACTGAAAACATGGGGTTGAATTTAATTACTAGGACAACGCGGCAGAAAAACGCAGAAACTATAATCTAACTTCAGCTTCTAATGTAGAAAATACGCCTTGTCATCGGTAGAAGGTAATTCGAACCCACATCGTTACTATATTCACCACGACGAGATGAACCAATCACCATACCGGAAGTTTTGATCCCATATATAAGGTACCCTCCCTAATAATTTCCCATGAAATTTTTGAAGAGAATTTGTTTATTGCAATTTAAACGTATTGATTTAAAAATATAATAATATGACAAATACCCTCACATTTTTTATTCGTTGTGAAATATATGTAAAAGAATAATATTTTATTCCATAATTTCGTAAAATTACCAACCCTATAATCCATTCTCATAGAATAACATTCTTTAAAAGTCAAAGTTTCATTCTGTTTAACTATTCTATCCTTTTGATGAAAATATTAGAGAATTTGATAGAATTTTAAGAGGATTATATTTAAAAACTGTAAATTTCATAAAGTAAATAAAATTTTATATCTAAGAAAAGCGAGTTATATATATATATTCAGTTTAAAATGTAATTTATTGGGAGTTAAAATTGTTATATTTAACAGTTTTATATGTTATATATATTTTTTAATCAGTTAAAAAGGTAATTTTGCATTGCTTCGAATGCCGAATAAGTATTACAAACACAAAATCAAATATTTAACTTTCAATGTTTTTTTATTTATAAAATGCGTTACCTTTTGAACTCTCACATTACCTTTCTACGAAATTTTACCCATCACAACACTTCCTTTAACTATTAAAAACCAGACGAAACACCATACTATTTTCGAAATAGTTTAAGTACGAATCTAGGCGAAACTGACGAAATAGGATTTCTGAGTCTCAGATTAGGAAACCGATTATTTCAAGAAAGCAACAGTTCCATGTTTATGTATAAAATCATATGGTGGGAGCTTTTTTTTTTCCACTCCAGAATTCAATTATAATCTCGAAATGACATTTTCAATCCAAAAAATATTATTTCGAGGAAATAATTTATGAATGCAATAATACAAAGCCATTATTTTTTGCAATTTTTAAAAGCAAAATAAGGGAATTTTTTGCGTTGGTAATTCAAACCCATTTCGTTACTATAAACTAAAACTATTACAATGCGAGATGGGAGGTTCAATCGGTCTTGTCTAAGAGCAAGAAATTTTGATAAAAACAAGCTAATACAAAGCATTTCAAGGAAATTGAAATATACAATAGCCCAGCAAATAGTCATTTTTGTCTATAGAATTAGTATCTTAAATTAAACTAAAAATGTAAAGACCTGCTTTCTTTTGAAAAGTGATTATTCCTTATAATTTAAGAATAACAGTATTAGAATACTTAAAAGTAATGACTCGAATACTTGAAAGTACTTTTGGAAATAGAAATCACCACAATCAGATCTTTGACAAATGATCAATATGTGACTGGAAATAACCATAATGGAATAGACTGTACTGTATGCCGTGATTTGCTAGATAAACACAGACTATACAGTATGGTGTAATGTATAAAATAAGTACAAACAGCATTTTCAAAATGGTATAGGTATTAATTAAAATTATGGGACACATCTGTAACTTTGCTTGCTATCACCGAAAATCGATGTCTACATAAATGGCTCAAAGCTTCAGATTGATTCAGATAGATATATTAACTGGATTAGTTAACATAATTAATTAAGTATTCTCGAATTTTTTCCATTGCACCTACCTTTTTTTTCGTTCTTAACTCTTAATTAACTCTTAAAAGTTTGATAATTTCTGATGAATCAATCCAGAGTTGCACAATCTTTAAAAATGAAGAGTCCAATGTTAAGTGAACCATCCAGACTTTTGGAGACATCTTGAAAACTATAATAGTATTTTTTTTAAAAATTGAATCATTTAAATATCTTTGTTTTACCACGAAAAGAATGAAAAAAATTTAAAAATTTAAATATTATTTATATATTTTAAAAGTATTTAAACATGACTGTGAAAAAAAAAGTTACTTCATACATTGTGAATTGTTTTATTTGATGGAAGCTGCTATAATAAAGCATCGAAATGCTAATAGTTTCAAAAATATTTACAAAAATACTGCAAAATTTCAATTGTATAATAGTATTACCTTTACATACCTACCTCTTTAAAGTATGCCTGTATATCATTTCTAATTGTTTCTATAGATCTACTCGTCTTAATTCATGAGTTTCACTTATCATTATAAACCCAGCATCAGATAAATTCTAAATCAAACGATTTTTATATAAAGTGGAATTTCCTTTTTTTGTCAAAAATAAATATATTTAATCAATTGATGTAAAAGACGTATAATAACAACAAGAATTTCTGATTAGAAGAAAATATATCAATGTTAATGAATTGCAATTTAAACAAGTCATTTAGTTTTATCATTTTTTTCTATGCTTTAATGATCAATGTCTATTTCTTTAAGTAAAGCATCATTATGTATATTTTAAGTAAAATGTAACGGTCCTATTGCTAATTTTGATCTCATTTAAGATAGATATTTCATAAAAGAATTATAAAAACTACAATATTTATAAATGAGAAAAATCCTTAAAAATTTCAGTTTAGCGTATTAAAAAGGTTTACATATTGATGAATTAAAGGAATCTATATTTGGTTTTATTTACTTAAGATATTTTTTTAATTAGAATTGCTATCTTAACTGCATTTTACGTATAATTTTATATTTTGTCGTACGTATGCATATTAAGAAAGTTTGATTCAAATAAATAAAATCATTGAATCTAAATAAAATAATATTCAATCAATTACCACATAGACTAAGGTAAATAAAAATGTATCATGATTTTTTCACAGAAATTAAAGGCTAAGCTTCGGATTTATCTACGTTTGTAAATAATCTCATTTAAGAAATTTAGAATGCAAATATCAAAAGGAATGTTCATCATAGCACGTGCTGTATAACTAGTATTGTGATAGTTTTGCTCTCTTGTGACAGGAATGAGGATCATATAAATTGAATCATTTCTTTCAAAGGAATCAATTTGTATTCTTCCAAGTATCTATTGATATTGAATGTCACGCTTCATATTCCAAAATACTACTCTTTAATCTCCTAATTTAATTTGATTGTACAAGCCTGATTTTTAAAGTTCGTACAGTTTTGTCCTTGCATTTAAATATTTTTTAAAATATTAGTTTCTTTTCATATTTTTCATGACTCTTTGATATTGATATGATTTTACCACTTATTTCATTCATCATGGTTAGCATCGTGGTTTTTAAGTCAGAAACATCTAAAAAATTAACACCTAATCTACAATAAGAGTTCAATTGGTACTAATTAATGATAAATGCTTTTTTCATATAATCTTAGTATTAACCAAGTATCCAGTGGCAAATTTTCCAAGTTAACCGAATTTAATCCCAAATGATAATTGAATGACTAGGACGATAAATTGAATGACTGCATACTGCTACGATGCGATACTAATAAATTAGATTATTTTTAAGATTATTTTTTCCTTTTAATGTTTTGTGACACCATAAAAAGGCCGAGATTTTAGCATCAAGTGGGGAAAGGATAGAAAAAAACTCTTCAATTAACAAGTAAAATAGTGTCCACTATACAGTGCGTGGGTTAACAAACAGATTTGGGATTTACAAAAAAGCTTTTAAAGAGTACTTTTTTAATAGAAGTTCCAATGGGCAAGTTTTGGTAGCAATTCCCTGTGTATGCCATTTAGTCGAACGGTCTGAATTTCGAAACTAGCAAAAAAAGCCTAAAGAAATCATTTCTCAATAATAATATAATTATGAACATACAGAGAGACATTTTTCCAATATGTATTGGAACTGCATACAAAAATAGGGAGTGAACATAAGAAAAATTAATGCTTTTTGAATGTGTCAATTAAAAAAAAAAATTCAGAACAGTTAGAAACGTAATTAAAAGAAAATTTAATTTCAGAATTAGAACAGAATATATATTCAATATCCCAAATAATATTTGTAAAGCGATGTTAATGTCTCATTTTATTTCCAATATAAAAATTGACCTCGTTTTAAATTCAATGGAATTTAATAACTGGTTTCTATTTATAACACATATTCTACTCAGCATTTATTACCTATAAGTTACGTTGACGTCAGTGTTTATTAAGTCACCGATAATAGAGTTAATGATCCATTATGCTCTCATTTAAAATGGGGATTCGATTGATTGTGGTAGAAATAGGGAATAGTGATTATATTATCGAATATTTCAGTGAAACACATTGGAAAAGAAAGACTATTAAAGTTTTAGTTTAATCTGGTTCAACTGTCGCCGCCATATTTCAAGATACTTTAGTCTATATTCGGGTTATCATGTCTGGTAGTTTTTTCACTTGCAGTTTTTACAGATTGTATAGGCTCTATGGGTTTCTTTTAAAAATCGCCCAAAATTCTAATCAATATCTATAACTGCATAATCAGACCATTATTATAAATGGAGATTTAAACTCTTATTAGAACAAAAAATGCCCTAGAAGTTTACTTTTTGAAACTAGAACAACCAAAATCGTCATATTGACGGTTTTCAAATTTCATGCATTAAAAATTTTGATATAATTTATACATAATTCTAAAACTTTTGGACGACATTTAATTAAATATAATAAAAATTACATATTCCTATTGATTTTCTACACATCTATTTTAACTTTCATAATCAGTATGATATGTATCTATTTATATTAAGACCTTTCAAACTAACAGTTTTATTCAAAATTTATAATATTTTATGGGTTATATATGCAAAGATTGACACAATTGAGTATTTAGTATATTCATTTATATATCTCATTCGGACATTTCCTGGAAAAATTCCAATTATTTTCTTTATACGAAATTATATTGATTGTTCCAAAGTTTTCGGCAGTCTTTATAATGGGATCTGTTTTATTACTATTATGAATCTGTTTAAAATTAAAAACTAATTGGTAAATGTAATCAGGATGTATTTAGTATTAAACGGTTTTTTAATTGATAAGTAGTGAATTATTATATGAAATGTAGTTTTTGTTAATTTATATTTTTGTTACTATAAAACAAGAAAAATGTTACAATTAAAGCTGTGATGATCAAAACACTGTCAATTTGACAGGTATGGTAAAACTAGATCTATATTTAACATTGGTAGCTCAAGTGTTAATCCAGGTTTTGTTATTTAATTCTCACATAGTATTTTTGACATACTTCCATCCACTAGAACTCATTCATTAGATATTTATGAGTTCGCGAATCACTTGATACAGACTGTCAAGAAATCAAACTTTCATGCCATTTACTGCTTCTCAAAACGCTGTAAAAATCTAAAAATTGATGGTAATAATTGGTAATGGTAACTCTTGCATAATCACATAATCAGCATAATTGAATTCTTGAAAAAGTGTTTTTTCAATCCACCTTCATGTACATTTTTAAAAAATCTTATATGTGCTAGGAAGCTACCAAGAGTTTTCCTGTTCGAAGTAGTAAGATCAATTCTTAAAAAAATTTCTAAGCATTGGTTTGGAGAAAAACATTTTCCTATGTTTTTCAGAAAGGTTGAATCATATTTCATGAAAACAAAAACATACTAAAACTTCCAGGAAAATCCATTTGCCATGTACAGTTCAAGGAACAGACTTTGAAAGAATGCAAGATCAGTGAGCCTATTTTTCAAATGATGGAATTCAGAAAAAACGAAGTCTAGAGTTTTAATCTTCTTCAAACTAATGAGATATTATTTTGCTGTACCTCAACTCCGGTTCTTCTACATCTCATTCCAGTTTGTTGTAAGACATTTTTCATTCCATATATGTTTTTCCTCGAATTTAAAGAAAGTGTTGCACGGTTATTATTTTATTACGTCGAATAATATTATTATTAGCCCTAAAAGAATTGGTGTATGATATTTTAAACAGGACTTAATAATTTAGGAAATTTTAAATCCAAAGGCATTCTCCAAATCAATTTTCTAAATCATTTATGTAATACCAAATCGTAATTTGGAATTTTTTGATATTATGTAAATTTATATAATTTAAATTTAAAAAAGATAGAAAAGAAAGACACAATTTAACTAGCTATTTCAAATATTAATCATTACATTTACAATAAAAATTGTATTTCAGAGATAATGAATGAAGCATTTTTGAAACAAAAGTTGATTTTAAACATAACTTTTATTATTATTATCATATAATATGATATCACTGAAACTTATTTCAAGTTAAATTTAACGTAAAAGATTTAAAAACGTGCAGACATTTAAATCTTCTCTTAATTATTTTGGCTTATTTCTTTCTAAATTATCTTTTTTTTTAAATATTAATATCATTCTGATGTATTGGACTACAGAAAAGGCACGCACACAAAAAGCATTTAATAAAAATCAAGTAACTCTTAGTGAGCGTCTTTACATATTCTGCAGATTTAATCTGTCTCATATTATATTATATATATATATATATAACGCGAGTGAAAAGAATATTGTGTGTGAAGACTTTTCATTTTTAATTTCGCTTTATTCTTCCTCCGGAGGCAGGCAGCATGTATTACAAGCAGACGCGATGAAAAAGGGGAGAAATAAATTTTTCGTGGTGTTATACAGAAAATTTTTAGAGGGAAAATATTGTTTATTGTGCCAATATATTATTAAGAGTCTCATGGGGATTTCTGGACATGAACAAAGCAGGGGAAAAGCAGGGGTCTTTTTATAAAATTATTTGTTTCGGTTAGCAGCTTTTATCTATCTCCCTCACAGGGGGAATCCTCTGACATAACATTTGTACAATGAGCTAATTAAATAGGTAACTTGGAGTCTACTTAATTAATTCAAGAAATCGGAACAGGAAATAAGAG
Source organism: Argiope trifasciata (assembly GCA_026543055.1). Lineage (NCBI taxonomy): Eukaryota > Metazoa > Arthropoda > Arachnida > Araneae > Araneidae > Argiope > Argiope trifasciata. The sequence goes on from JAPMOQ010018023.1 coordinate 1,400,514, forward strand.
AATATTTTTAGAATGAAGTCAATATGGGGTACATTGAGTTAAATATTAGGAAATTAATTCAGTTTAAGTTAGTTCAGTTTAAGGATAAAAATACCCTTGTGGTGATATCATAATAAGACAGATAACATCTACGGGAGATGAGCATGCTTTTGTCCTGTGGTTATGTTATCGGTCTTCTAATCCAAAGGTCCCGGGTTCTATCCTGAGCCAACATCAACTTCCCACACCCTTATATATAAAGATGAGACGAAACTAATTACGGAAGCAGAGCCAAAAACTATTTCGATTCGAGCTAGATCAAAATTTAATAATTAAAAAACTATCACAGCATTTAGTGAGCGCAAATGCAGCTATTACTAAAATACAGATGAATCAAATAAATTAACAATATAAGGGAAAAAGAAACTAAGTATGGAAACGGAACTAGCAATATCAATCGAAAGTAAAAACTATTTCAAATTCGAAAAAGATTTAAATAAAAATATACTGTTAAAAATTGGCATTATATTTAGACAGCACTAATACTGTTACTACCAAAATACAGATGAGTCTAAATAAATTAGAAATATATGCAAAGAAAAAAGGAATACAAAAGAATTATAATTACAAGATATAGAAAAAGAATCCAGCCTGAGGACTTTTTCAAGTGTCACCCTCAGGCAAAGATTCAAAATAAGACATTTTTTCTGCGAGGCATCGTTGAACAATGGTCAAAAGTATTGACACCTCGTGACTCGAAAATCCCCCGAAAATTAAGGCTAAAGATAAACATCAGTTTAACAACAAAGAAACAAAAAAAAAACATTAAAATCAACATCAAATAAAGTAAAAATATATACAAAAATATCTACACTTATAATAAAGCTCAATGTGAGTGTGCGTTGGCGCTCTACAGGCCAGATCGTTGGACCTACAGCTACCAAATTTTGTACATGTATACCTTGGAGGTCGGGAATGTGCACCTCGGAGCCCTTTTTTCGAATTTTTAATTAGAATTTGAATTAATTACAATTTAAGCGAAAATTCGACGTTTTCCCGCTATAACTTCCGAAAATATTATTGCACAAACATGATTTTTGTATCAATTTAATGATTAAAAAATTAGCTTTCTAACGGTATTTTTTTTTTAATTTATAACGTAAGCTTCTATTTTTAACGAATTTTTAAAGAAATATTTTAACCATGTTTTTAGCACGTGACTGGATAAAATAAAAGAATGCCGGAAGTTCGAATAAAAAAAACTATCATCGTAAAATAAATCTAAATTAATGCAATTTTTAGCACGTGACTGGATAAAATAAAAGAAATATAAAATGTGATATTTTCTAAAAAAAAAATAAATGCAAAGCAAAGGATTCTATGATCGTTTGCAATATCTAAATAATTAATTCAAGAAATCTTCTTTACAGTAAACCTGATCGAATTTAGAAAGGATATGCATTGGAATCCCGACTTAATGGCATATTTCTATTATCGTTTGCAAAATCTGTATCATTCATTCAATATTTTTTTTCATTGTAAAATGTGATAGTTTCTAAAAAAATAAATGCAAAGCTAAGATTTCTATAAAATCTGCAAGAGCACGTCAAAGGGAAAAAAATTAGATTTTATCACCTTGTTGCCATCATTTTGACGGAAGTTCAAATTTAAAAAGGAAACTATCATCGCAAATTAAATCTGAAGAAATGCAACTTTTAGCACGACTGGATAAAATAAAATAAATATAAAATGTGATATTTTCTTTAAAAAATGCAAGGCAAAGGATTCTAGATCGTTTGCAATATCTAAATCATTCATTGAATAAATTATCTTTATTTATACAGGATTGAATTTATACAGGATATGCATTCAAATTCCTTTCCAATGGCCAATTTGTAAAATATTATTAATTAATCATATATATTGCTTAATACTATTAATTTGATCTAAATGAAGTAAATAATTACATTTTATATAGTTTGAGTTATGAATAATGAGTTTTAGATTTCTTCATACTTTGCTCAATGAGCCACATTTTACAAAATATTTTTATTAATATTTTAAATAAAAGTTGCTACATTAATCAGTCTTCTAAATCAATCATTAAAACTGACTGGTTAATAAAATTAAAGAATTTATTAGGAAAACGTGTTATTTTAGAGCTTTCAGTCCATCATCTTAAAGAAAATATTAATTTCAGGCCAATCAATGCCCGAAGTTACTTCAACGCTAATGAATATGTGATTTAATTGAAAATTTTAGACCCCTTTACTCATGGCAAACCAGCTGGTCTCCAAAGGCGGCTAGTATAAAATAAACTTACATAAGAATACATAAGACAAATAATCAGTATATTAACAATAATACTTATTATTTGTATCAGAGGTTTTCACAGTGGGAATATTCAATTAACTTTTCATAATATTTTATAAGATAAATTCATATTTGAGAACACTGAAATAGTGGTTTGATAAAATTCTCTAATCATATTTTAGTTTTTCCCGCTTTTCGTTATAAACAAATTGTTAATGACATTGCCAATAAATTGCCAGCCTATTTGATTTCGTAATTTTAATGACAAGGTAGCTAACAGTCGCAACTGTAACTGTCACTCAATATAAAAAAATAAACGTCTGATCATTCAGGGAAAAAAGATAAAAAGAGAATCAAATAACGAGAACGAAAATGAATGGGACGAATTGCTTTAATACTTTACTGAAATTACTGTTTTCTTCTTTATCCAATCTTAATTGTCCTTTTTTTTTGAGATTTTTTTGTACCTATCAATCTCTTAGAAGTGTGGAAAACACGATCTGTCTTTTGTAATGTGTATTTTGATGTATTTATGGTAATGATCATGGTCATAAAGAAACATGTGCTGATCTTCTAAAAAGAAATGAAAAAAGCATAAAAAGGTAATAGAATACTTAAAAAAGATCACCTCTTCTGATTTTATTGCGTAATAGAATGTTGATTACTTTTGCAGGAGAATTTAAAACCTTGTTGTCAATGAAAGCGGCAAGAATTTTGGATGATAGGCAAAGAAGACATTGAATGTTCGTGAATCTTTTAAAAAATCAATGGTTTTCTCTCCCATTTTGCAGATCCTTTATGGAGGAATGTTTATTTGATTTGACACTTTCCTCAAGATTCTATCCTGTAGGACGTTATGAATTGTAATCCTGCAAGACATTATTCAATGTATTGTCCAGACTGGTTAGTAGGTAGCAATGCTAGCTGAAAATATCTTTTCTTGAATGAATCAACATAGCATTATGAAATAATCATGTTAAACAAATAAATCAAATACGTTTTTACTGACGTGTATGCAGTTATAATTAAAGAACAATATAGTTTCAATGCATAAGTATCATGTTTTGTAGTACCATATATTTATGATCAATATCAATCTCATATTCAAAATATCAAATTTCATATTCAAAAAAGAAAATGCTATATACAATGCATATTTTTCTATCTCGTATATATGACGGACACGTATAATTTGTATAAACTCGACTTACCTTTAAAGTGTTAAAGATATTAATTAATTCCCATATGTTTCATTCTTCATATTCAGAACCAAATCAGGTAATCTATTTATAGATATGTGAATTGCAGTGTTTTTGTAGACACTTTCAGATAACCATTGATAAAACTTCGGTCTCATCAATATGCAACATACTATATCAAATTATTCGAATAATAATAATAATAAATCTTGGAATATATTATTTATCATAAAAATGTGATTATAAAACAAATTTCATGTGCAAATCATTAAGATCAAAATATTTGGTGCAGAATCTCTAACAAAGGATTATTCGTGTATTATCAAGTGTGATATTCTTTCTCACAGTAGGGTTTTTTCGATCTAATTAGGTACGTACTAATGGTATGCTACGAAGCAATTCATGAAGAAGATAAAATGAACTATTTTTCCCTTATATAAGATATAGAGAATTTTTACTGAATTCTGAGGCAGAACGACGCATGTAGGGTTTTGCAATTTGATAATCAAACGAGAAAAATCACATAATTAATTTTCGGATTAAATTTAAAGTAATAACGATGTATATTGTGATAATTTGATTAATTTGTCGTAGAAAAATGAAATTATTGAACATCGATGCATAAAAATATGCAAGGATACTGAAGAATATGTCATTTTCTATTCAAAATTATTCAGAAAGTTTGTCAAATAATTTTTTTTTAAATCAAAGATAAATATGGAAAAAGGTTCGTTTCAAATAAGGAATTTTCATGTTAAAATTCAGTCTTACTTTTCTTATTTTTTACCTAATTAAAGCGCTTGGATAACAAATGATTTTATCTTTCCAATTGCGAAATAAATAATTTTCATATCCTGCATGACATTAACGTGGTAAGAATATTCATGAACAACTTTTATTGATATATATTTAATTTGATAAATAATGAAATCATCTAAAAATTTTAATTCCTTCAATAAAAACGAAGATTTAAACTTATTAATAATTTCCATTGCAAAAATCCAACAACAGAAAATGAATTAACCTAATTCATTATACAGGGTGTCTATAAAAGAACTCCGGGATTTTAAAAATTCATATCTCACTAACTATAAAAGATAGCAAAATTTAGTCGATTTTTCTGAAAAGAGTAGCTCAAAAAGTTTTACTCATACGAATTGGGAATGTTTGCATCAACTGTTGGCGGCGCTGCAGGGCGTTGACCTTGAAATGATGGTGACTCCGCAACAAAAGGCTCAATGTGTTATTTGGCTCATAGAAATGAAGTCTGTAGTTACCGTACAAAGAAACTTTCGACGTAACTATGGTGTTAACCCGCCTTCTGACAAAACCATTCGTCAATGGTTCAGTGCATTTAAGGAAACATGAAGTGTTTTGAAGCAAAAGTCGCCGGGTAGGCCGAGTGTGTCTCAAGAGAAAGTGGACAGAATCCTAGCTTCATGCCTTCGAAGCCCTAAGAAATCGTTGACAAGACGCAGCCTGGAGTTGGGGTTACCAAGATCAACTGTCGGTAAGGTACTTCATAAAAGACTACGTTTAACTGCTTACAAGATTCAACTTGTACACCACATCAAACCAGCAGACAAGGTTAAGAGATACGACTTTGCTGTTTCAATGCTAGATAAAATTGATCTTGTGTATGCAGAGAAAATTCGTGATGTTCAACATCTCAGGGAACGAATAGTCAATTGTGTGGCAACCGTCCCCCCAGACATGCTCGCCAGGACATGGGAAGAGATAGAATACCGTTTAGACGTCTGCTAACGGGGCTCATATAGAACTTTACTGAGTGTTTAAAAAAACTTGAAAATGTAAGCTTTTCAGTCATGTATAAAACATGTATGTATGTTTTTTATTTCATTAAAATATTTTGCCTCAAAACCCCGGAGTTCTTTTATAGACACCCTGTATTTTCATAATAAGACAAAGTGTTTTAAATTTCATTAAAATTGTAGATTTCTAAAAAGCCAAATGTAATCTCCGACAAATTGATTGGGATAAATCGTTGACAACATAAATTTTGATACTGCTGCTTGTATAAAATACAAGGAACGAAACGGACGAAAATATTCGATTTTATTTCATTAGAACTGGAAGTGCCTCATTTAAAGGAAAGAACATTTTATATGAAGAGGAATATGTTACACTTCCTCCCCACTACTGACAGCGATATCGAAACCTCGATGAGGATTGGGGCTTCCCTTCGCTCAGAGAGCAATGAAAACAAGCGTGAATGTTTCCTGCTCCCAGAAGTGGGTGGAGGGGTCCCTTTTTCATTTTCTTTCCATCCTTCGATTTCTTAAGATTTATTTTCATCACCGTGTTCATTTGGTAGCTGTGATACTGCTGTAAACACAGCCGAGATCACATTTCTGTCTAGATGCAATTTTATTGGCGGAGTGAACAGAAGTATCGCCAGAACAGTTCAGCTGTCGTGCTGATGTTTCTTTTATGAGTCTTGGGGCAGCCGCTCTGCCGCTGAAAATCTCGATCAGTGTATTGGAGAGCGAGTTGCCGATCCCGGCGAAAGCCCCAGTGGCGGAAATAAACGCGGGGATCAAAAACTCAAACAGAGGTATCTGTTTTCTTGAATACTTGATGTAGTAAAATTCTCCCTTCTTTCTACATAAAGGAGTTGAAAGATCTCCTCAAAAATTGCGATATAACACATTCATGGATAATTTTATGCTTACAAACTATAAAGAAAGATTGTCTTTTTCCCTTTTTTTGTTTCATTTGGATAACTTTTATTAGATTGGTTACAATTTAATCCATTTTCATATAAATATTTTATAATGAGATAAAATTTACTTTAAGGCAATTGAAAGTTTCTCAGTAAATGCGATATACATTCATAATAATATTTTATGCTTACATAGTATGTGGAAAGATAGATATTTCTACTTACTTATTGATTGATTTCCATAGATTTAAACAAATTTCTTATAACTAAATGTGTTGATATAAAACATTTTCTAATATACTAAAATGTCCTATTCTTTCTCCATAAATAATTGAAAGCTCATAAAAGAGAAAAGCGAGTAATTAGAACAAAGCACCGTATTCGGGGCTCCAACAGGTGATATATCAAAATATTCGACTTGACGTGTTCTGTTCGAATCTGTAAATAATAGATCTGGCTTATAAACTTACTTCCATATTACTCCTTCTTCTGTGAGTTGTAGATGAGACGAATGATGTTATCGCACTAAGTATTTTTGGTGGGTAACGAACGATTTTATCGCGCCAACCGTTATAAAGGACAACGAATTTTTTTTATCGCACCAAGCGTTATAGTGAGCAACGAACACTTATGTCGCACCAAGCGTTATGGCCACGAAGTTTGCATTTAATTTTCATAACATTTTGATTCATTTCATAACCCACGCTGAAAGTTTTATGTGAATAACTTTAATAGTTTTTGAGATATCATGCTAAAGAGAATTTTTATGAAAATTAAAGTTTTGAGAAAATTAAAGTGAAAGAAAATTTTAACTGAAATAAAGTGAATCTAGATAATAGGCCAGGCGTTTCCTTATCAAGAAAATATAAACTGTTTTTGAAAGAGGAAATTCAGATTTACAAGAAACAGCAATAAACAAAAATTCGTCAATGTGGCCAATATCCAATGATTTTAACGTAGCCGGATACCTAAAAGTATCCGACTACGTTAAAAACACTAATTATCGAGCACATAGCCAGATTATTTATTTTTCTTGTTATTTCTTTTAGTTCAGACCTTCTTTTTCCAAAACAGTTGATCTTTTCTAGGAAAAGTAGGGTCTGACCCATCATACAGGGTCACATATTTTTCAACTAAAATTTGTCTTTCATTTTCATTTTCTCAACACTTTAATTTTCATTAAAATTCTCTACCGTTAGTATGATATCTCAAAAACTAATAGAAGAATTTACGTAAAAATTCCAGCATATGTTTTAAATTATAAGGACAATATAATGAATCAAAAGTTTTATTTTGGTTGAAATACCTTTGCATTTATAGGTATTTTCAGAAAAATTAAGTCTGGAATTGAGGGAAAAAATGTATATAAAAGCATATTTTATGTATTAAAAATTTTTGTAAAGTGCTAACCGTTTTGGTTGAATTTCATTAAAATGTACTACAAATATCCCCCTTTCCCAAAATATATTTTCAAATCAGCTTGTTTTATATTTATAGTATTTTGTATTATAATTGACGATGCATAAAAAAAAAAACAGTAGATTTAAATAGTTTTTAAGGAAACCAAATTATCAAAAACTTCCCTCCGAACGTAGTCGGATACCTTAAGATGATCAAATCTCTCTGAAATCTCACGAAATATCCGTTGAAAGCAGACGCCAGCTAAATACACATGTCCCGATCCTTTCTAATCCTATTCTCTGTTCTGTAGAAAAGGGGGTGATTAGTGCGAGTATCGGGGATTCCAGAATGGCATGTATGATCATTTAGAACGTCACCTTCTTTCTTCCGTCTCCCCCCCTCCGCCGTTTAATTATCCGTTCGCCTTCCCCCTCACAATTAAACGGCGAAGAGATAACGAGCCTTTTGCCGTCCGAAGTTTTAAGAGGGACTGCAATTTAGAGCAGAGGGGTGGCCACACGTGCGAGAGACACATGCAGTCGTTTGCCGCTACCGAAGGAGGTGCCGAAAAGACCCAAGAGAGTAAAAATCACTGCTTCGCCATGCTCTTAGCCACAGTTTTGGAAGAACGACCTCCTAAGGAATATGCTAGGGAAAAATTTTCTCCAAATCGTGATCTCCTTCAAATAAGGCGTTTTACTCATAAGTGTTGCTCTTATTCGTCTGGTGTTGAAGATTCAAATAGTAATTTTCTGAAAAATACTTTTGGACATGCCTTTCGCGATTTGCTGTAAGAATTCCGTGTTTGGTTTATATTGCATCCAGTTTATTATTTGTTTTTATAAACAATTACTTATTGAGTGTTGCGATTATTTTTATGAATATATTCTAAAAGTTTAAGCCGTACTGATTAATTATTTTTGATCAATATTCTTAATTTGTATTAAAGGAATTGGATATTATGTTCTAAAAATTAGGGAACTAAATAAAAGTCCTTTTTCTCTCTTAACATAGGTTATGTTCATGTATGTATAGGCTAGTTATAATTAAGTTTCCCTTATAAGCAGCATCCTAAAAACAAAGAGATAGATTGCAACCAAATTTTGTATACAGATTATACACGAGACGTATTCTTGAATTCTCAAAATAAAGAAATAAATAAATAAAGTTCCAAAATTTGCACCAGAGGGTGTCATTTCTGGAAGCACAATAAACGGCCGAAACAGTATACTGAAACAATATTAGCATTTATTGAAAAATTTTGATTACCTTGTCATTGAGCCTCATTAAGTAAAAAATTAACAGAACGCTGATCGTGAAGATAAAAAACCAGTTCAGTTTGCAGAAACAAGAACAGGTTAGGACGAAATCGCACAGTAAAAATTTTGGTTCATTTCACTCTTTAAGTGTTGCTCTTATTCGTCTGGCGTTATAGTAATTTTCTGAAAAGAGCTTTTGGACATACCTTTTTCAATTTACTGTAAGAATTCTGTGTTTGGTTAGAATGCCTTCAGTTTATTACTTGTTTTTATAAACAATTATTCATTTGGCATTCCGATTATTTTAATAATTTTTTTAAAAAAATTTGAGTTGCCCTGATAATTTTTTTAAATTTAATATCTTTAATTTGTGTTGATGGAATCAGATGTAATGTTCTAAAAAATAAAGGAACTAAATGTAAGTCTTTTTGTTTTTCAAAACTTATTTTACGTTCGTGTATATGCAGATTTGTTATAAACTTTCCTCATAAATAAGATCCTACAATGCTAACAGGCTTACAACGAAATGCTTACAACGAAATTTAGTTACGAGATTTACGTTAAGAATTCCATGTTTGGTTTATAATGTATACAGTTTTTTACTTGTTTGTATAAACAATTATTTATTGGGCATTGCGAATATTTTTATAATTTATTTTAAAAATTGGACTAGTACTGATTGATTATTTTAATACAATACTCTAAATTTGTATTAATGGAATTATTATATTCTAAATTGTATGTTACTAATTATTATATTCTAAATGGGTATTATATTCTAAAAATAAAGGAACTAAATGGAAGTCTTTTTGTCTTTCTAAACAGTATCTGTTTACATATACAGGTTTGTTATAATTACACTTCCCCCAGAAACAATATCCAACAACGCTAATAAATTACCACGAAATTTGGTGTACAAACTATGCACGAAATATGCTCTCGGGATTTCGGGAAAAAAATTCAAATTTTCCATCAGAAGACCCCGTTTTTGCAAAAACATTTAATTTATCACAATAAATGGCTAAAAGAGAATATTAGCAATCATTGAATAATTTCTGATTTGTCATCGAACCACATTAAGTAAAAAGTAAAAGAACGCTGTTTGCAAAAAACAGTTCAGCTTGCATAAATAAGAACAGATAAAAACGAAATTGCACAATATGTTCAGCTGTTAACTGTATCCATTACGATGTAGGAAAAGGTACTCCATGTGATCATTCTCATCAAATTTTAAAATTTCAAATAAACTGACAGTGTGTTCAATAGGAGATTGTAACGTATCAGTTGTGATGCTTTGCACATGAAGCGCTATGGTGCTTTTTAAGTCATTCAACATCACATAACTGCGACGATATACCATGCTTTTTAAATGGCCTCATGGCCAGAAATCGCACGGACATATAACATGACGATGTCTGCAAAGGTATCTTACCCTAGCCTGTTTTGCACAGAGCGTGTCTTTCTTCGCAAGCGTGCAACTCTAGACATTTTATCCTAGAACAGACAGACTTTTCCGGTTTAACATTTCATTGTTAAACCGTTAAAATCATGGGTGGTATATTATTTTCTTATTGAGAAACAAATAAAATGGGATTAAGAATGAGGTTGAAGTTAATTCTGCTAGTTCTAAGATTTACCAGCTTCATTCGACCGATTAGGTATTCGTGCCTCAGTATTAACAACATTCACTTAGCAATCTCAACCAGTGTTTTTTAATATCTTATCATACAGAATTAAAGTATTTTTTTTTCAAAATTGCGCAATAAACATTCTGCATTCTAACTTATTCAATATGGATATTAAATAGGCAATAAAAACCGAAATCTACACTCTTTTGAAACAGGATGAATTCCGAAGATTTTATTTTCCTGCAAATCTGAGAATTGAGTGAGGCTATCCTTTATGATTTATCGAAAAATCGTAAATTTTCAAATGGAATAAAAATTATTGAAACCTGTACAGTAATTAAGACTTGGGTGTGTTGTTTTGATTTTTGTTCATAGGGAATGGACAATAATGTAGAGGCTTTAAAAATTGTCCAAATTAGAAGTACGAAGGGTCGGGTGATGATTGATGATATAAAGGGTTGTTCATATAAAAAGGTGCGAAACATCCCTGTGTATATAAATGTAGACTTTATTCACCGTATACACCATAGACCTGGGCACAACGATCTCATTGATTATCAAACAGAATTATTCCTTGTTCAAAGAATTCCTATGTCCGCGTCGAGATCATGTCCTTCACAGCTTTCATGAGTTCGTTATTCGAGTTGAAGCGCTTTCCTTTTTGATGTCTTTTCAGGAATCAAACACATGAAAATCGTATTGCGACACGTCCGGACTGTAGGGCGAATGTGCAAGATACTCTCGCTTGAATTTGGCTTGGTGTGTGATCCTGGAGACGTATAGACGCAGATCATGGAGCAAATTTACATTCAGCATTAGCAACCCTGGTTTACTGTTCTTGAAGGAACAATGTAGTATTTTGAATGTCTCACACTACGCATCAGAGTTCTTCTTTTCTCAAGGAACTCAATAGTTAGTTAGTTAAATATTAACTTCTGGTTTTGAATCAACACTAGGGCTATTTCGGGACTTATATCCTAATTTTAAACCGGGGTCAGATGATAAGGACAACACCCGAGCAAGAACCGCCTCCCCAAACTTCCACACCACAGCAGCAGGAGGACGTTTGGCTCCGGTAGATTTAACGTGCGTGCACCAGACCCGCTTACACGGCGGTACTTCGGAGGAATCGGGCGTCGAACTTGAAACCCTCCGATTCTGAAGCCGAAACCAGGCCACCGCAGCCACAAGGAATTCAAGAAGCAGCGGATGGTGCTCTTTATAAGAATTTCTGCTGCCCATTGCGCATGCTCCTATCCACGGTGGAGATACCAATCTCTTCCTTAGATGTCTCTCTAAGTTCTTCCATTACGGCTAATGCAAATATACCAACGGTTACGTTGTTAAAACATTTCGTACGTTTTCATTTGAACACCCTTATATGTGTCACTCAGGAACTTGCATATGAAATCACTTGGATGGAGTGATTGTGGTTGTTTTATTCAATCGTAATTTTTTAAAAATAAAAAAAAATATGTTGTACAATACAGCTTATTTTATACAGGATTCATCAATGAATAAATACAATGGCGGACGAGTAAAACTAATTTAAAACCAATAATATTATTTATTAAAAAGATATTAAAATATTTAACTTTCAATATAAACAGAGATTGAAGCTTTTCCCCCCCATATTTCTATATAAAAGTAGTTTTGTTATATGTATTTTACCTATGCTTAAAGTTTTGCCCATGAACTTAGGGACACTCAATATAAGTGACAATGTCTCAAAGTTAACACATACTCAAATTGATTTGAACATTCTAAGCAAGAAAGAGTTTCTGAGTAACTTTTGAGGTTTAAGGAGCTGAATAGAATCGTCAGCTAATCTACGGATTTGAGCGAAGACGACGTAATTAATACATTCTACCGAAACGAACACTTGCTATTATAAATTATCTTCATAATGAAAAGGCGCTTTGTTTCTTCATTTTTTGAAATTGGCAAGAGTTTATCTGTTTATTAATTGAAATAATTTTTTGCCATGTTGCTACCATGAAATTTGATGAAGCATGTAACAATTTTTTTTCCTCAAATATATGGAATATATAATTCACATTTATGTATCACATTTATATTTAATATCTTAACACGACACATAAAAATTAAACTCACAGTTTGGAGTTCCTTTAACAGAGTAAAAACTGGTTTTCCTTGCTTTATATGTGATTAAAAATTAGCTCATTTAAGTACTATAAATCACAAAACATATTCGATTTTTCATTAAATACTCATTTAAAAAAATGAATAACTCATTTGCTCATTTTAATAAACGAATTATTCATTAGCTCATTTCAATAAACGAATTATTCATTTGCTCATTTCAATAAACAAACTGCACATTTTTCTCATTTCAATAGAAGAAGTACTCATTTACTCATTTCAATAGACGAACTACTCATTTCAATAAACGAACTACTCTTTGCTCGTTTTAATAAGCGAACTACTCATTTTTGTGAACGAATTGCACATTTACTGATATTAATAAACGAAGCGCTCATTTACTCATTTTAATAAATGAATTGTCCATTTACTCATTTTAATAAATGAATTATTCATTTACTCATTTTAATAAATGAATTGTTCATTTACTTATTTTAATAAATGAATTGTTCATTTACACATTTTAATAAATGAATTACTCTGTCGGAAAAAAATTACTGAAGTTTTTTCAACATGAAGTAAAATAATAGTAGCAAATAAATGAAATATTATCCTTGTCAGCTGAATCAACATAAAAAGAAATGAATCGGAATCCGAAATTGAGAATTCGAGTTTATTCATAATACATCATCTTTTTACGTAACAAATCAGTACACCTTCTCGGGTCTTAAATCCAATCGTAGAGGACAACATCTCATTTTTCAAAGCATAGGTAATAACCTGAGATTTTATGCGCATACGTTCATCACTGCAATCCCCAAACTCGTAAAAGGAGCAGGAATGTGACAATTCAACAATTGCGTTTTCTCATTTCAATAAACATATTACTCATTTGCTCATTTTAATAAACGAACTACGCATTTTTATAAACGAATTACTTATTTACTCATTTTAATAAATGAGTTACTGATTTACTCATTTTAATAAATGAGTTACTGATTTACTCATTTTAATAAATGAATTACACATTTACTTTTTTTAATAAATGAATCACACATTTACTCTTTTTAATAAATGAA
>JAPMOQ010018023.1:1430734-1495282 GCA_026543055.1 Argiope trifasciata
ATTAAATTTTATAGAATAGGGATTTGAGACAAAATAAATCAACATTCTGTTTATTATCTCAAATAGTACATATAAGTTATAATACAGATTATTAATGTGAAATAAAAATAAGAAGTTATTGAAATATCTAAAAAACAAAGATGTTAAAAGGTGAAATTTCTCATGTTAAGATTAGAAGTACTGATTATAAATTTATTATTTGATTTCAAATGTCAATTATATTCTTTTAATTGATAAGATTTTGATAAGTTTGTAAGAAATAAATGGGGGGGGGGTATTTTACGTACGAATCTGCAGAATACATGATACTAAATTTAAAATTGTTTTTATTGAAAGCCTATTCTTTTACAAATAGTTTTCAGATTTTTTTTTATCCAATTTAATCATCCTTTTTTTCTTTCTTTTCTTTTTTTATTGGTACACAAAAATACAGTACTGTCATCTTCAAATATTTTGACTAACATAAACTTGTGAAATCTTTTCAAGTCAAAAAAATATATTAGGGGAAAGCCTGTCTATGTGTTTTTGATAAAAATAACTCAGAAACGCATTGAGTTTGATGAATCGAATTTGGTGTGTGGTGTTAATGCCTAATTTGCAAATTTTTATCAAACTGTTGGCGGAAATTTGCTCGGAATTCTATTTGCCCATTCGTTTCAGTATTAGTTAAAATTATGATTACTAAACGAAGACAGCTTAACCTTCCAGCGGGCGCGGGTATGTGAGAGATACACTAGAAATGAATTTCGTTTTATACTTTAGACCTAGTGGCACTGGTAACGCCTATCTTTGGCTATTTGTTTCCCTTCTTTTGACCTACTTACAGTTGTGTCATAAATTTGGGGCTTTAATAGGTCTCAGCCGATCAGATATTTGTATTTTAGAGATATGCGTGACCGTTCATGTCGGTTTCTGTCACATCTGATTTTGTATGATTTTACAAATAAATCCGTATTGTTTTAGACTGGCAACAGCAGCCTAATGCACTTACGAAGGGAAATGGTGAAAAAAGCACCCACATCTTTAAAAAGTGAGCTAAAATAAAAGATGCTGAAGAGAAAAGCCGAACTAGGTATTGAAAAAGTGGAAGATGTGACGTCAAGGAGAAAACCTTGCCAAAAAGAAAAGCGGACTAGAAACACGAGGTTCGGTTGCGAGATTTGACAGAAATTTATATCTTTGGAGCACAATAAAACACATTTGCTCAAATGGCAAAGCTGCAATGAAATAATAATGAAATTTATTCTTCCTTTTCCTATCTAACTTTCAATTACTTTTTGCTTTTCATATATAAATTCTGTATTTTTGCACTTCTATATTTTATATGCAAATTGTTCTGTCAAAATATCGACCGTTTCATTTATATTATTTTTAAATCAATTCAATTGATCTGTGGTCATTTTAAATTGTTATTGCAATCTATGTTTATATTTTTACTGCTTCTTTTGAAGTAAAAAATGTTTAAAATGATTGTAGTTATTAATCCGAAGGTATTCACAATATAATTTAATAGTTATTCTTTTAAAAAATACAATTTATTATCGTGTATGTGTGAAATAACGCTCGACCTTTCATGTTGGTATGAAGGCCGCGCCTGCTGGATGGTTAATAAAGAAA
Source organism: Argiope trifasciata (assembly GCA_026543055.1). Taxonomy (NCBI): domain Eukaryota; kingdom Metazoa; phylum Arthropoda; class Arachnida; order Araneae; family Araneidae; genus Argiope; species Argiope trifasciata. Next base: position 1,432,352 of record JAPMOQ010018023.1, read on the forward strand.
ATTTTTCATATATATTTCATATACTTAATGTATCATAGTTGCCAACTCGCTTTTTCTTGTCATATCAAGTATGCTATTGCGTTTCAAACAAATGATCCGTATTAGAGTTTCTTTAAAGAAATGTCCAAGGAAATAAACCCAATACTTCATATTGAATGCAAGTTTTTATTTCTCTGATAACATGCTAAACTTAATATCCCTATATCTATACTTATAATAAAGCTCAATGTGTGTGTGTGTGTGCGTGTGTGTGTGTGTTGGCGCTCTACAGGCCAGACCGTTGGACCTACAGCTACCAAATTTGGTACATGTATACCTTGGAGGTCGGGAATATGCACCTCGGAGCCCTTTTTTTGAATTTTTAATTAGAATTTGAATTAATTAAAATTTAAGCGAAATTTCGACGTTTTTCCGCTATAACTTCCGAAAATATTATCGGACAAATATGATTTTAACATCCATTTAAAGATTAAAAAATTAACTTTCTAATAGTATCAGTATTTTAATGTATAACTCAAGCTTCTATTTTTAACGAATTTTTAAAGAAATATTTTAACCATGTTTTTTTTAGCACGTGACAGGATAAAATAAAATAAATCAATGCCGGAAGTTCAAATGAAAAAACAACAACTATCATCGTAAATCAAATCTAAAGAAATACAACTTTCAGCACGTGACTGGATAAAATAACATAAATATAAAATGTGATATCTTCTATAAAAATAAATGCAAGGCAAAGGATTCTAAGAAATCGTTTGCAATATCTATATCATTAATTCCATAAATTATCTTTATTTACAGTAAACATGATTGAATTTAGACAGGATATGCATTGAAATTCCGACTTAATGGCATATTTATGTAATCGTTTGCAATATCTGTATCATTAATTCAATATTTTTTCCCCTTTCCGCTTTCTTTAAAAAACATATTTAACATTTTGGCAATATCACTGAAAAAAACATTTTTAATATTTTGGAAGCATAACTGATAAATTATTAGAGCATTAAACTCAAAGTTTTTCCGAATAAAGTTACCGACGCTTTAACTACTAATAACTGAATCTTTTAACTTAAACTATTTCTTAAATTTTGGCTAAAAAATATATGATTTAATTGGAAAATTTAGAACGCATTACTCATGGCGAACCAGCTGGTCGCCAAAGGCGGCTAGTAGGCAATAATCTTAACCTAATAGCTACGAACCCCCAAGATTTCCACGGGTTGGCAATCAGTTCATTTTTCTATTGCATCTTCTGTTTTTCACAAATTAGAGTGTATATTTTTACGATTACGGATATTTATTATTATCTATATCTATACTTATAATAAAGCTCAATGTGTGTGTGTGTGGGCGTGTGTGTGTGTGTGTGTGTGTGTTGGCGCTCTACAGGCCAGACCGTTAGACCTACAGCTACCAAATTTGGTACATGTATACTTTGGAGGTCGGGAATGTGCACCTCGGAGCCCTTTTTTCGAATTTTTAATTAGAATTTGAATTAATTAAAATTTAAGCGAAATTTCGACGTTTTTCCGTTATAACTTCCGAAAATATAATTGCACAAACATGATTTTTATATCAATTTAAAGATTAAAAAATTAGCTTTCTAACGGTATCAGTTTTGTTAATTTTTAACGTAAGCTTTTATTTTTAACGAATTTTTAAAGAAATATTTTAACCATGTTTTTTGAGCACGTGACTGAATAAAATAAAAGAAATATAAAATGTGATATTTTCTAAAAAAATAAATGCAAAGCAAAGGATTCTATGATCGTTTGCAATATCTAAATAATTAATTCAAGAAATCTTCTTTACGGTAAACCTGATCGAATTTAGAAAGGATATGCATTGGAATCCCGAGTTAATGACATATTTCTATTATCGTTTGCAATATCTGTATCATTTATTAAATATTTTTTTTCATTATAAAATGTGATAGTTTCTAAAAAAAATAAATGCAAAGCTAAGGTTTCTATAAAATCTGCAAGAGCACGTCAAATTGAAAAAATTAGGTTTTATCACCGTGTTGCCATCATTTTGAAGGAAGTTCAAATAAAAAAAATAAACTATCATCGCAAATTAAATCGGAAGAAATGCAACTTTTAGCACGTGACTGGATAAAGTAAAATAAATATAAAATGTGATATTTTCTTTAAAAAATGCAAGGCAAAGGATTCTATGATCGTTTACAATATTTAAATCATTAATTGAATAAATTATCTTTATTTATACAGGATATGCATTCAAATTTTTTTCCAATGGCCAATTTGTAAAATATTATTAATAGGCATACATATTGTTTAATACTATTAATTTGATCTAAATGAAGTAAATAATTACATTTTATGTAGTTTGAGTCAAACAATGCATTGATAAATAATGAGTTTTAGATTTCTTCATACTTTGCTCTGTGACCCATATTTTACAAAATATTTTTATTAATATTTTAAATAAAAGTTGATACATCAATCAGTCTTCTTAATCAATCATTAAAACTGACTAATTTATAAAATTATAGAATATTATTAGGAAAACGTGTTCTTTTACAACTTTCCGTCCATCATCTTTAAGAAAATATAAATTTCAGGCCAATCAATGCCCGGAGTTACTTCAAAGCTAATGAATATGTGATTTAATTGAAAATGTTAGAACCTATTACTCATGGTGAACCAGCTGGTCGCCAAAGGCGGCGAGTATCACAATATTATTGAACAACACATTGTATCAATTCATTTACTTCCTTTCAAAAATATATAAACTTATTTGCAAACATCACATCTAAATAGTGATTTTAAAGAATTACGCAGCCAGAATGTTAAAGATTTATTCTACTAAATTTACATATAGTTAGATCACGTCATTAACTGAAAGGCATTATACTTTGGTTTAGTCATAATAAACTTCCTTTTAAAACACTTCTATGGTTGACGAAATCCATAATTTTGAAGTCGTGATCAGATTGCGATTACGATGCCTGCATTGATTTTCATTTTCCAAAATTCTGCACCAATTCCGAGGGAGGGCATTTAGACACGGTGCATGTAACATGTATCGGACTCGCTTACATGCATTGAATATAGGAAGTCTCTAGTGCATTACGTCACATGGCATTTCTTCGGAGGAACGATTCCCGAACTCAGAATTTTTCAGCGTGTTATGCATACATCAGAAAGTGTTTACTTCATCATGACAGCTCCCAAATGTTTTTGACAGACAAAAAAGAATTACCATTAAAAATTTCCAAAATTAAAATTGCCATTTATAAATTATATATTGCCTTTGCGATTTCGAGCTCCAAAACGCTCTACCTAAAACTACATCATGCTTACAGGAAAAGGAATAACACGTTTGAAAACAAAATAAAGGGCATTTCCATCGTAATGCGATTTCCAAATGATAAACCATTTACCAACAAATTTTTAAAGATATTAATTTATATAGGATTCTTATGAAAACAATATGTTTGTAAACACTAATAGCTATTCTCTAATTTCTGAGATCATAAAACCGTTTCATAATGGATAAATCTTAGAACAGGAGTCAAATCCTTCCATGTTTCCCACTTAAGAATGAATGAAGTAATATTTCTAGGTTGGGGAAAGGATAAAATGCTTTTACTAAAACTGTTATTGAATACGGCTTTTTTAAACAAATTATAAAAACAAAATTATTTAATTTCCTGTAAGAAAAATTTCATTCCATGAAAATAATAGCTATGATGTCATAGTCTTACGTCAGCTTTTTAAAAACGCGTCTACTTTCAAAGAAACTAATAATAATAATGCAATACGAGAAAAAGCAGGTAAAACATGTATGCGATTAAAACATGTATTTACCATTTAAGCATTATTCATTGTCTAAGTGATTCAGAGCTTCATCATTCATAGCCAGCATGATTTCGAACTTCCTGACGAAACATCATGTTCTCATAAGATAAAAAAAAAAACATTGAAAAATTATTTAAAAAGTTTGACTTGCATAAGGACAATGAAAAAATTTACCAAGTTATATCTGAAAAGGAAATTCAGACAACAGTGAGGGAAATTTTTAGTTTAGTTTAGTTATATTTATGTACTTTTGTAAGGCAACATCAGGACTATTTTGGGACGGACCTCTTCATTTTGAACAATGATCAGGAGATGAGGACGACGCCTGAGATGGCATCCCCTCTCAAAACCACACCACACCAGTGGGAGGACGTTTGTTATGACAGATTTAACGTACAAGAGACCGCCTCACACGACGGTTCTTCGGTGGAATCGGGTCTTGAACCTTAACCCCCCCCCCTTTACACCAGGCCACCGCGACTCCAAAAGAGAAAGGAAAAAAGATAATTGAAGAGAAAGAAATGAAAAATGGAATTCATTTTTTAATGCAACAAAATCTTATTATTTTTTTTTACATGTTCGATACTCCTTGATATTTTAAAACCTGAAATGTACAACCTGTCGTGTATAAAGATTGTAAATAATGTCAAAAATTGTTCATAAGGCTTATAAAACTATTTTAAAACCAGTCGTATCTAAGAAGCTCCCTACTCAACCAATTTCTTAATACGCCATTCAGATTCTGTAGAATTACAGGAAAATCCCATGAGCCTTTTGCTTGAGAAAGGAAAAAAGCAATAGGAAGAAAAAGTACTTACTCTGAAATAAGAATTTCACAAGTTTTTTCCGTTTACAAACGAAGAGTAATCTAAAAATACCGAAATAGAAAATAATAAAAAATGTAGAAACTAAATATTTTTAAAGAATCTCGCATTTCTGAGACTCACAATGTGTGAGTTTTGCATTAAAAAGTAGTTTCGTTGTAGAAGATATTTTTATCTTACCGCCAGAGGAAATTAGAAAAGTGCAATTGCGGAAAGAAATAGACGTGGTTTTGTTATTAACAGTATATTTTAGTATATCTGGGAAGTTTCGAAAGGTTTAAGGCGAATTATCCTTCTCATAATTCAAAAAACTTAAAATGTTTCCTCCTTAATTTGTTTTTATACTCACGATCAGCATCCGTAAATTATTTTGACTGTTTAAGTGCAAGCCATGTAATATTTTCCATACGTGAAAACGTAGCGTTTTTGCGCTAGACAATATAATCTATTTATGAGTGTAGTTTCGTTATATTAACGTCCCAATGTAAAGCAACACTAGGGCTATTTGGGGACGGACCTCGTCATTTTGAACCATGGTCAGATGACGAGGACGACACCTGAAGTGGCACCCCCCTTCTCCACACCACACCAACGGGAGGACGTTTGGCTAGACAGATTTAACATGCAAGAGACCCCCTCACACGACGGTTCTTCAGTAGAATCGAGTCTCGAACCTGAAATCCTCCGGTTCCGAAACTAATGCCTTAACATGCGGCCACTATTTGTAAGAGACTTGAACAATTAAATGTTCAAATATCTTACTGACACTATTATCATTAAGTAACAAATAAATATTTTTAAGAATTCACCATTTTGCTTCTCTGAACATCTATTTTCCGAGAAAGGAACAAAGTTTTACAGATAGCCTGTACTGCATACTCAATACCGTTAGAAGATTATTTTCTATCTGGCTTGGCGACGAACTTAGTAAAAATTTGGCGTCAAAAATGAAAGTATATTCGGTAATTTTAACAATAGACACATTATATCTCGACATCTACTGTTTGTTTTGATACATCCGAGATATTATTATACACTGATGGAAAAAAATCCCAACACTAGGAAGGAGCTGTGCTAGATAAACGAAATTCGGTAGGCGTGTTTATACATCTGAAAGATGACGTCGATTCAAATTTCGAGCGCTATAAGGTTCGTGATCGTTATTTACAGTTGAGATTTGACGTAGTGGGTTTATGTTAGTCAAGGATGCCTCTGAGAAGACAAAGAAGCCATTATCGACAGCTCACTGAGTTTGAACGAGGTCGTGTTGTAGGGCTACGAGAAGGGGGGTTTTCTTTCCGCGATATTGCTGAAAGACTTGGCAGGAATGTATCCATTGTGCATGAGTATTGGTGGCAGTGATCAAGGGAAGGTACTGCCTCAAGAAGACCAGGTTCCGGGTGGTCACTTAATACTACTGAGAGGGAAGACCGTGGTATTCGGCGTATGGCTGTGGCTAATCGTACTGCGTCTGCAGCTGAAATTAAAGCTGCAGTTGGCACCACAGTGACACAACGAATTGTTACAAATCGATTACTTCTAGGACAGCTCCGAGCCAGACGCCCTGTACAGTGCATTCCACTGACTCCAAACCACTGGCGTTTGCGACGTGAGTGGTGTCAAGCTAGAGCTCATTGAAGGACGGAGTGGAGATCTGTTGTGTTTTCTAATGAAAGCCGGTTCTGCCTTGGTCGCAGTGATAGCCGTTTGTTGGTTAGAAGGAGGCCAGGTGAACGCCTACTAGTGACCTGTCTGCGGCCTAGACACACAGGGCCTACTCCTGGAGTTATGGTTTGGGGAGCAATTTCGTATGACAGCAGGACCACTCTCGTGGTCATCCCACGCACCCTGACTGCAAATTTGTACGTTGGTCTTGTGATACAACCTGTTGTGTTGCCATTCATGAACAACATTCAAGGGGGTGTTTTCCTATAGGATAGCGCTAGCCCTCAAACCGCTGTTGTAATCCAACATGCTCTACAGAGTGTCGACATGTTGCCTTGGCCTGCTAGATCACCAGATCTTTCTCCAATCGAGCACGTATGGGACATCATTGGACGACAACTCCAGCGTCATCCACAACCAGCATTAACCGTCCCTGCATTGACCACCCAAGTGCACCTGGCATGGAACTCCATCCCAAAAACTGATATCCGACACCTGTACGACACAATGCATGCACGTTTGCATGCTTGCATTCAAAATTCTGGCGGTTACACCGGTTACTAATGTACCAACATTTCACATTTGAAATGGCTTTTCTCGCCAATGGCTCTACCTGTGATCTTGAAAGTTTAATCATTTAAATATGTTACCTAGACAAATGTATTCCTAAAATTTCATTACTGTACAATAATTTTTTCTTGGTGTTGGAATTTTTTTCCCATCAGTGTAGAAGCTGTAATAAATAGATCAAATTGATTCAAAAGTAGTCAGCTAAGATGAGCTCAAGCGAGTACTTGAGCGAAGTCTTTGTAGTTAGAATTTACTAAAAACTTTTAGCCTCTGCTTGTATTTAATAGATATTTGCTTATTATATGTTGTTGATTTCTGTAAAATATGTTTCATGTACATGTTGTCCTTAATTTGTATTTTCGCTATCGTTTCGTCATAAAGCATAATCATCCTTTTCCGACTTGGACTTTTCACAAATCACTCAGTTGACGAATATTTTCTGTATCAACATTATCCTCTTTTTGACAACGATAAGGCATTTCAGCCAAACAAGTAACAGTTTTATTACCCTTAACATTACGAAGAAGAAAAAAATTTCTTAATAGGAATTTTCAGATAATTTATAACATTTTTATTAATTTGGATCATGAAAATGGAATCAGAAAATCTTGGTAATATAAAACCATTTTATCATAAATTTTGACAAGACGTATATCTAAAGTATTTGTTTATTATTTGTTCATATAAATAGGACAAACTTTAGATCTGTAGGAGGTGAAATGGGCTCGGAATAGAACCCGGGACCTTTTGGTCTGAAGCCTAGTAACATAACCACAGGACAAAAGCAATTGTTCTCTCCAGTATATGTTATCTCCGTATATTAAGATATTACCACAGATCTAAACCTAAAGTGTTTGTTTATTATTTGGTCATATAAATAAGACAAACTTTTGCTCTAAACTCTTCTTGAAAGGGATTAGATGTAATATTATTATTAAAACAATAATATCTAGTTTCTCAAAAAAGTTATAGTATATATTAAGCTAATGATTTAAATTTTATTGAAATTTTTCTAACACGATATTTGCATTCTTAATAGAAAATGAATAAAAATTAGAACAATAAGCAACAATGGCAATGCATGTTATGCGTTTAGAAAACTAAATAGTATTCTAAACGAATTTTTCTAATCAAAATTCCAACATTTTAAAAAAGTTAATTATTTGCTTCACTTTTATATATTTTAAAATCCGTTTGATAAATATAATGAGTTTAAAACACAAAATTAAAATTATTAATTTATTTTGTAAGATATCTGCTTCAAAATAAGTGGAAATTTTTATTGTATATGCATTTACAAATTCCAAAATAATAATATTAATTAAAATCTCTACATGTATTTTTTTGCTATGCATATATTAATTCTGAAGAAGTGACGAATTTTATTTAAATTCACATGAACTTGAAATTTTTTTCTAAATTTCAAGAAAAGTAAACAAGTAAACTTTTTTGCCTAATATGAATTATAAACATTTCTTCTAAATATCAGTGTCTTCAAAGTTTTTAAAGAATTCTAATGATTACAAAAACTAAAAACTAGCTTGAATTATTTTAAACAATTTACCTTTTTGTATGCTACAACGAAGCTGTTATTGAAGCATCAAATTTCTGAAATAATATCCTTTTCAAATTCATGAAGTAAAACAAAATAAGTATTTTAAATCGAATTGTGGAATTCCTAATACATTTGAGATTCAATTAATAATACTTTATGTATAATATAAATTTGACGATTTAACAAAATCTAATATTGCAAAAGGGAAAGGTCATTAAGATTCTTATGTATTTCATATCCAGGATTCAAATACATAGTTTAGGTTGTTTAGTTTAGTTTGGTTTAGTTATACTAACGTCCCATTTTGAAGTTATAATAGGGCTAATTTGAGAAGGACCTCGTAATCTTGAACGCCTGTCTGATGACGAAGACGACACCTGAGCTGGTACCCCTTCTCCAAACTTCCACATCACTCAAGTGGGAGGACATTTGGCCCCGAAGGATTTAACGTGTATCAGATCCACTTACACGACTGCTCTTCGGTGAAATCGGGCTTGACCTCTCAACCCTCCAGTTCCAAAACCGAGACGTTACCACTAGGTCACCACAGTTTGCTAGTTTAGTGTGATACAGCTTACAAAATATATATCTCCTATTCAAAATGAATTTCTGAAGACGTGATGAAAATCGTTTTAATAACATAAATTTAAACGTTTATCTACAGCTAATATACTGAAAGGTATACTAAAACTATTATTTTCAAACATTTAAAAGTATTCAAAGAACTAGCTTGATATACCTTGAAAAACGTTTATATTTTCTGCTTCTACATAAAGTAGATTACTAATGATGTATGAAAATTGTTTTATTAACATAAGTTTGAAGTATTATCTAGAGCTAATATGCCAAAAAAGTTGCATAGGAGAAAATAAACTAATTCTGCCATTTTTAAACATTGCATATACTTCAGAATTCAAAGAACTATCTAGATATGTCTTGAAAAGCATTTATATTTTTTTCTTCTTCTTAAAGTAGGTCACTAAGGACATAGGAATATGGCTTTATTAATATAAATTTATGCTATATTCATAAATGGCTTTGTTAATATAATATAAATTGTTTAAAACATAAATTGCCGGCGTCCTGGCATAGGGGTAGCGTGTGATCTGGGCGTCCCGAGTTCGAGTACCGTTTCGGGCATTGTTCGGGCAAGTCTCATTTTTATACATTACATAGTATACAGAATTCAAATAACTAGTTTGTTACAGCTTACAAAACATGTATATTCTCTGCTTCTACTTACAGAAAATTACTGAAGATATAATCAAAATGGTTTTGATTCTCATTTTTATACATAACATTGTACTCAGGATTCAAATAACTAGTTAGATACGGTTTACAAAACATGTATTGTTTCTACTCCTACTTACTGAAAATTAACGATATCATCAAAAGGTTTTATTAGTATGTTTTCTTCCTTTTGTCAGGCTTATGATGAAGTACCGTAGCTTTGTTATCATTCAATTTTGACATGGGAGATACAGCTCAAGCTTCTTTGGTAACCAAACTCTCATCCTTCGCTACTAAAATGTTATTCTGCTAAAACTAACAGCCCTGTTACTGCCTTTTTGCTATGATCAATCATCCAGGAGCATGTAGATATTGTGCTGGCTCCTCTGGTGCATAGTATTAAGTTTCATACAATTTAGTTATACAATGATTGCTAGAAAAGTGGATAGATTTTTCGTATAGACTGTCACTCTTGTATTGATCAGTTTATTAACATTGGAGAAACGATATTCTACAATACTGAATTTTGCATTTTAACCTAGAGTATCAAGTAAAAAAAAATATTTGTACTTTCAAAAGTATATTTAATGTGGGGTAGTTTAAAACAATGGCTATGTTTCTATCCGTATTGATAGTAAATTTCAGTGGAAATGAAATGCATTTGAATTAAAAACCATATTAAAAATTATTCTGCAGCTTATACCTTAGAAATACGACAAAAATCTTTTTGTTTTTACATTGAATAAATATCTGAAATTTTATTATTTGAAACAACGGTTATTTGAAAGTATAAATACTCATGCATTTCAAACCTGTTCTGAATGAAAATTTTTATTAAACGAATATTCCACAATTTTACTCTGAACGCAAAATAGGAAAAAAATTGTATCTATTCAAAACATTAAATAGATTTATGTAACATTTAATAGATTTAATTGCAGATAGTTTAATGAAAATTAATTCTAAACAGCCAATTGCATTAGAACTATTTAAAAATATAAAACTATCTATAAACTTTTGCTTTTTTATGACAAATTCTATTTAATAGATTATTTTTGAATTCTTGGCATATAAATGTTATTAGCTTTCATATGTAACAAAAATCATCGACATCAGGGAAGTTTGCGGAACTAGGTGGCTATTTCATGGGTTTTCAGTACTGTTATCAATTTTTAAATAACGGATATTTAGATATCCTCATAGAACACAGTTAAAATTATTTCCACTGTAATTCCAGTATTTATCTCAATTTTGAAGCTTTCCGAAACCAATTTTTGTATTAATGCCTTTATTAATCTATCTCTAAAATTTTAAATGGAAAATTTTAGTTTAAGTTTCTCTTAATAGAATTAAAAAAAAATCTAATAAATGCTTTTATTTCTAGAATATTTCAATACATTATATTTGAATTTATGTATAATTTTTATACTATGTCTATCTATTATATAAAATATTACATTTTTTTCACTTTGTGATCGATAAATACCCATCACCTAACCCATGGCATATAAAGTGTCTTGCCAGTGTCGTTAGAAATAAGGAAGAAAAATTATTATATTATTACGTCATTATAAGCTTATTGAATTTGATTGCAACATGGTGATAAAAAAAGGGGAAAAGCAAAGTTTTAAGGAACAGCAAATGTGTTGAAAATAATATTTTTAAATCCTACTTTTAGAAACATCGTTTTTGGCATCACTGATGAATGACTTTCTGGTTTGTTTACATTTCTCGAGCAATGAACATTTTTCATTCCCCTGTTAGCAATCTTTGTAGTATCTAAATGATTCACAAGTTAATATTGTTTTTTTTAATAATAAAAGTGCTTTCAGCGATATCAGATGAATGGGGCTGTGGTAGCCTGGTTCGTAGAGCGTCAGGCTCGCAACCGAAAGGTCGCGGGTTCTGTCCTCGTCTCGGTCAAAGACCGCCATGTTGGCTAATGGCAGCTGGGGCACGTTCAATAGGTGGTGACTACAAAATTCTCCAAGTTCCCATAACAAATGATACCCCTGAATCAGGAATGAGTCGGCCTCTGATTTGAATCTAAATTCTGACGTGCAGATGGATGAATGAGTGTATGAATGAGTTCAACCGCCTCCTAAAAAGGGTTGTGTCGTGTGCGTTAGAGCAAAGTCGTCCTTTCACCTGAACGGTACTCGTTCACAACGACAGGCGCACACTTCTGCCTTCAGTCGAAAGAGCTCCGCTCATTCAGCTTGGCATGACTAAGTGGCATTAGACCCACCCACTACAAGATAAATAAAATTTGCGAAGAAAGACGAGGATCTGGCAAACTCTGATCTTGAAGCTTCCATGTTACCTTCAAATTGTTGAATATTGAGATATTGGAGAAAAAAAAGTATGTTTTCTACAGAAATTTTTGAGTTTTTAGTTAGAGATGAACAGATTGAAACAGGACTGCTCTCATTATGGAAATATCAAAATTCCAAGATTTGATAAATGACCAGTAAAGTATGAACGCTGAAACTAACGAAATCTGATTTAAAAAATTTGACAGCATCGGGATTTTCAAGCGTCTCTTAGCACATAAACTGTCAGCTGAAAAACTAACGTGTCATAAATGTTAGATGTGCATATTAATATAAAAATTATCAAGTATTTCTTTTAAAAGACATCCTTATACCTGTTCTAAATTAGACGTTATCTTTTTAAAAATAAATACCAAGGAAATTTGAAAATGATATTTAGAAATCATTATGAACCTTTTTTTACAAATTCTGGCTTCAGATCGTTTTTTTCAATCAGCTTCTAGCCAGTATCGTAATTTTTCAAGAAACCAAATCTCTATTGTAAAATCTGAAATAAATCATATATTTTATCTCTTGTGCTGAGATCATAAGAAACGTTATTCAAATTTTATTTTTTAATACAGATTCAATGGACTGTTTTATTTTATTGTTAAATTTAGAAACATCTTATGCTTTATTGAATTTAGATTTGAAGAAGAAAAAAAATAAATATTTGTTTCCTATTTTTATATACAACATACCACTCTACTATTTCTTATACATTTTCTACTTTTATCATATTGAAAACTGATTATATATGAAGAAAACATTTTCATACTTTCTTCACTAAATTTTAAATTCCTAAATCAAAAGAATCTCCCGTTTATTAAATGTTTCTAAGGACAACTTTCAAAGTTTTACTACAAAGTGCCATTGTAAATATGTTCCTCATTGCCCTATGTTGTACAGTTTATTTGATAAATTAGTTTTCTTTAATTAAATACCTTTTTTTTAATTAAGAAGGATCTGCTGCAATCATTCTATTGCACACAAAATCCCGAATTCTTTCATAGTAAAGATGATGATTTTCGTGTACTTGAATTAGTCTAGCAGTTTATAATTGGATTTTAAAACCGATTTATATATAATTTTATCACCGTTTCTTAACTATCTACAAATGAATTTGCATTACAGAATGAAGAAATATATCAGCAGTAACTAATCCAATTTGTTTTGTTACCCCAGTAGCACAAAACCATTGTAAAATATTGAAAACATTCGCAATTGTGTAAAATATTGAATGACATAGAGTTGGCACATAATTATCAGGTGTTTCTTTAATGTACTGTATTTCAATAAAGATTTGCAATATTTTAATTATTTAAGGATGAAAATATTATTTTGAGTTATAAAAATGTTTGATCATACCATAATCTTATTCGTCATATTATGTCATATTATTTTGAGAAAGATTGGATAACAGAGTAGTCATTTCGCGATCTCAACGAACTTTTCAAGCGAGGGCACAGTCAGCAAAAGTCGATACATTTAATGCTTTGCCAGTTTCAAAACTTGTTTCGGCAGTAACTTTGAAGATAAGCCGGGGAGATGTGAATCATCAGATTTCGATGACCAGGCACTTTTGTCAGTCTTTTAAGCAGACGAAAGCTTGACAATTCGACGACAGCCAATATAATGCCGTACAATATTGTGCAATATTTTGCTACATAACTTGTTATATAGGTACTCCTTTGATGTTAGTAATTAGGAATTATCTGTAGCATTTCAATTTGCTTTCCTTCAGAATGAAATGAAAATGTTTATAAATGTTTCCTGCTTCAAATAGGATTCCATCTCTCCCTTTAAATCCATCAGATTGATTTCCTTACAATTTATTTCACAGCAGTGATTTGATAACTGCGATTTTTGTGACAACATAGTACAGATCACGCTTCCTTTTAGGTGTGTTTTTATAGTATCTAAGAACAAAGGAATAGCTCAACTGTCATGTTGACTTTTCTTTTATGAGTCATAGAAGTAGGGAATTCCTATTGCTGAAAATGTGAGGGCACGATCCCTTTTTGGCGAGTAAATTCCTTTAGCCTAAGAAATCTTCAGTATGAATAAATGTAGATATCAACAGCTAAAGAAGGAGAGAACACTTAGGGATTATTTGAGGTCATAAAGTACCATAAATAATAGGGTTTTTCAAAATTCCAGCTCAGGTTTAAAAGAGACTACCGGTTATAAGTATATTACCATAAATTAGTTTTCTTAAATTCAGGAAACTTTGGCTGTTTTTCTTGCAGTAAGGACTTGATATTCAAACTTAGTTTCCTGCATTTTCAGTTTAATTAGCAAGTACTGTCAAGAAATTCCTTTAGCCGAAGAATTCTCCTTCGGTATGAATAAATGCAAATATCAACAGCTAAAAAAGTAGAGCACACTTAGGGAATATTTGAGGTCATAAAGTGGCATAAGGAATAGGGATTTTTCAAAATTCAGGTTCAGGAGAAAAAGGGACTAAAGGAGTTGTAAGTATGGTGTCATAAATTAGTTTTCTTAAATTAAAAAACTGATTGTTTTTACTGGAGTAGAGCATCTATATTTAAATGTTGTTGCTAGATTTACAGTTTAATGAGCAAGTATAATTAAGAAGTGATATTAAAACTTAAATCTTAATTTAAAGCAATTGGATCCATAAAAGTCATTTATCGTTGCAAAAATTTCTTTTTTTTTTATTGATAATTATAAATAATAATTTTTCTTGAAAAGACAAATTATATATTTAAACATTCTGTTCATTTTGATACAGGATTTCTATCGGTATGTATCAAACATCAATACATTTTTTTCTTAAAGATTCTCATATTGTTCATTATGTTACACAAAGGCTTCAGCGAATCTATATCGACATCAAATTGTTAGCAGATGTTTCCAAAATGCGTGGCCACCTCGTTAACCTGATTTGAATCATTGCGATTTCTGAACTGCTGGGATATTTAAAAGATCGCTTCTTCAAGGACAAACCTAACTATGTTGTTGCTTTAAAAAGCAACATTATTAGACATGCCATATTACTTTGACAGAAAATATTAGGTGCTACTGTAGATCACGCTGCATTGCATCCACAGTATTTGATAGGACTTGAAAGATCCCGTATTGAATAAATACAGTACGCATTTCATATTTTAACAAAGAAAAATATTGTAATTGCAATACAAAAATCTTTGTCATTCAAAAAAAGCCACCTATGACAAAAATTCGTGCTATTTTTTTAAAATGTGTATTTCATTTCCCATGTTGTAAATATAATATATATCACGATCCCACTTTAATTATAACCACCCTGTATAAAGATTGCAATTAATTTTGTGGCTTGTCTTGAAATAAAACGGAAAATACATATATTTTATATCTCATAGACTTAACTCTTAGACATAGACTTAAAGAAAATAATTTTAAATATTAGTAGAAAATAATCCAAGAAAATAATTCGTTGGATATTAGCTACCATCTATGTTATTTCAAAAATATAATTTTATAAATCGCTTCTGCAGTTATGGCCGAAATTGTAGAAACATTTTGGAAAAAGCGTAACATTTTGGGAAACTGTGACTTATTATTGCAATCTTATTAAAATAAATATAATTGATTCTTGAATAATTTTAAAGTAATTTAATGAATCAATTTTATCATGTGATTATCGTATTAATTGTTAGTTACTACTAAAGTAAAGAAAAACATAGAAATGATGACATATAGAAATATTTTAACTTATGGCAGTTAGTTCTTGAGTAACTTCTAGCATCAAATATAGCTTGCAATGTCTTTCTTTTGGGTTCAATAAGGTTTATATATATATATATATAACGTATTATGTGGTACCACTTTTGTTTTTTTTATTCAATTAGTTTGTTTTTATTCTTTAGCCTGCTTAATAAATTATCGACTGGATCATTCCAATTCCTTTCAGTAGAGAAATACTATTGACGTGGAACAACTCTTTATATATAGTGACAACGTGATATTGAGATGAATCTTGTTAAAATATCAATACATCATTATAAGGGGGAAATGCAGAAGACATCAGTTTTGAAAAGAGTATTTTATTTATGAAATTTTGGGTATTTCTATCCTCACATATATTTTGTCCACCATTTTTTTGTTAAACTCTTAGACATCATAACAATTATTGATTTTTTAACTAAACGATGTAATTCAGGCAAGAAGAAAATATTACATCCTTCCTTTATTTATTTTAAATAATGAGATTTTGGTTTAGTTTAGTTATTTAGTTATATTAGTCCTGTTGTAAAGCAACACAATGAATACATTGGGATGGACTCGTCATTTTGAACCATGGTCAAATGACGAGGATGGCAACCTTCACATCACTCCACACCAGTAGGAATACGTTTGACTTGACATATTTACGTGCAAGAGACCCCCCCCTCAAACGAGGGTTCTTTGGTGGTATCGAGTTTCGAACTTGAAACCCACCGATTCTGAAGCCTAGACCTGACTACCAGGCCACTGCGGCCCTCCCAAATAATGAGATTTTGTTTCATGATTTAAAATCGTACGGTCGTATTGTTTTCCTATCCAGTTAACTTGCAAATATTTACCAATTTAATGTTTTCAACTTTTATTTGAGCTTTAAAAAGTGTCTTTACTCTTGGAATGCCTGCAATCAATTCAGAAAATGTTCAAATGGTCCTCGCTGTCAATTTTACATTTCAATGTGCCATTTCATTTCATATATGCGCCTAGATTTTTCTTTTATATCGTAGGTACAGCGTTACAATTAATATATCCTCTCTAAGTACTGTGTATCTTTTAATGATATTACCATTTTGGGTATATATAACCACCTCCACAAAAATTTATAAATACTTCTTATTTCTAAATTTCTAACGCTTTACATATTTATAACCATTTCTATTCCAGTTACATTATTACTAAGACTTTTTAAAGCTTTAATGCGCATTCTAGATGATCAATTAACTGTTCATGCCATTTTTCAAATATATTTTAGGCTTTTATAACTGGCAACTGAATAAATGTAAAGGGCCATTTGGAGAAATTAAAAAAAAAACTGTATAACGGCATTCTCTTAATATTTAACACCATGTTTTTGGAGCTAATTGCACAAACAACAAGATACAATCTTAATGGCTCTGTAAATACTCAAACCCATCGTCCTCTTTCAAATGCAGAAAAACTGTCTGATCATTTGAAGCAACATATTCTTCTTTTTTAGTGTTTATATTGTTTGTCATAACTTAAAAGCGAAGGCTGACTGAATACAAAATGAATTACATTTATTACTTAATTACTTTTGAAATGATACATAATTTCCTGATATTACTTCAAATACTCTTAGTATTATGGGATAAATCTCCAAAATGTTTTTTTTTTCCCTAAAGATTTCCAAAATTTTGACAAATGCTGTTGTTTAAAAGATATTTTAATTCTAAAGATGTAAATTACCATCACATTAAAATTTTATGATAATTTAATATAAATGACCCTCTTCTAGTAAAGGTTCATAATGCTTTATTTGACTTTTGTCAATGACATTAACAACTGTTAGATAGAAAGGAGCCAAACATATTCGATCAATTTTAGTGTTAACGGATACACGGTTTCTGTAATAGTTTCAAAACCATATTAGGCTTAAAAAGGGCAGTTTTGTTTAACTTCTAATATTTTTCAACCGAATTCTTCGAATATACAGAAATTTGTACATATTATTACGATAAAAAAGAATTTTCTTATTCTTCAGAAATTGTTTAGATCCATGAAACTTGTTTTTTTTAAAAAAATAAAATGTGTTAATTTTCTTATATGATTAATTTATGGGTTTCTTAATTTCTATTTTTTCATAGGGAATTAAGTTATTAATTTTTCTAAATTTAACTCGTCTCATAAATATGTATACTTAATAAAGATGATATAATTTGCAGTTTTAATCGCAGCTGTAAATTTAGTAACATTATAAATTTATACTTATAATAAAGCTCAATGCATGTGTGTGTGTTGGCACTTTACTGGCCAGAGCATTCCTAGAGCTACCGGATTTGGCATTTATATATCTTGGGCACCGAGAATATGCAGCTCGTAGCGATTTTTTTCGAATTTTTAATTATAATTTAAATTAATTAAAAATTAGCTTTTAAGCAATTTCGGCTTTTTTCCTCTACCGAAAATATCGTAGAAGCATTTTTTTTAATCAAATTAAAGATTAAAAAATGAGCTTTCTAATGGTATTAGTGTTTTAACATGTAACTTAAATTTCTATTTTTAAAGAAATTTTGCAGAAATATTTTAAACATATTTTCCAACATTATATTTAGGACAAAATAATAAAGTTTAATTTGCACGAGCACGTCAAACGGAAAAAAATTAGCTTTTTATAAACGTGTTGCCATTATATTGAAAGAAGTTCAAATTAAAAAAAAACTATTGTTGCAAATTAAATCTAAAAATGTAAGTTTCAGCACCTGACTGGATGGTTTGGTTTGGTTAGGTTTAATGGCGTAACAGCCATATTCATGACTCATTTCACAGGATACGGTCTCACATGACTGGATGAAATAAACTAAATAATTCCACCACACCTGATTGCAAATCAGAGAAATATATATAATGCAATGAACAAATAATCTTAAGCCTTCTATAAAAATATGATACTACTGAAGTTGAAGTTTAATTATATTTAGCTGATAAGTTATAAAGAGAATAAGGTACATAATTATTTATTTGAAAATTTTAAAACGTATTACTCATGACGGACCATCTGGCCACCAACGGCGGCTAGTTATTAAATATCATATAATATTTGAGGATTATTGTAATGACCCAAAAACTGCATTTTAACTTAAAAAATATTAATGACTAAGTTTTTTTTATTAATAATTTGTCAAAGATTTGTTTTTTAATCACAATTGATTCAAGTATTTTTTAATCGATAAAATATAGAGGTAATCTGTAAATAATTTATCAAAATTTTTAGAAAATTCCTATATCTGATCTCAAAAGTCTGATCATAAGTCATAAGATAGAAAGCCATTAAGCATCCATTTAACTAAGATAAAGTTTCGCAATTCCTACTCTTCTGCTTGCTTAGAATATGTTAAATGAACAGATATCGCCTCAAGAGGTATCGCTTTATTCTACAAATAGAACAATTTAGTGATCAATGTGCCAACACTTTCAATCACTTTTAATTGATGATAATTGATGAATCGTAAGATATGATTGATTGATTCATCATTAAGCAAGCTATCTTTTTCTCCCTTGTGGTATGGAAATTTACCACAAGGAATATAATATGTAGATAAGTCATATATCTAGATATATGACTTTTCTACATATTTAATACTTTAATAGCATTAAAATATATACATAGGTCACATTTTCAGTTACTTTTAATTGATTTTAATAGCTGAATCGTATCTTTTAATTGATGATGGTTAAATGAATGTTTAAAGACTTACTAAGATAAAGTTTCGCAATATCTGTTCTTCGTCTTGCTTAGAATATATTAAATGGACGGATACCGTCTCAACAGGTATCACTTTATTCTACAAACAGAATAATTTAGTGATCAATGTGCCAGCATTTTCAATCTCTATTAATTGACTAAACTATCTAATTAGGAGGCGTTGAGTTCCTTCCAATGTTCAATATAAGTTGTTTCATATAATTAAAGTATTTGATTTTTAATTGTTTGCTTTAATTTAGGATTTTAAAGATTTGTTTAAAAGCTACAGGGGATTGCTATCTTCTACTACTTAATACTATGTCTTTTAATCAAATTGTTTAGTAAAGGACGATTTCATTTTGAAACATCTAATTAAATCTTTTGATAAAGTTAACAATTATTCGTTTTTATCCTCCGAAAAGGCCTAAATCCTTATTTACTACTCAAATTTCCAAATTACTTAGAATATCTTTAACAATTACTTGTGATGTTAATTAAATACATCAGAACCTATAAATATTATTTGTGCTATCCTTGATTTGACTTGATGAAGGCATTCTTTTGAATGCACAAAAGTGAGGAGGGATTTTTGAATTTGAGAATAAAACATGACTATTTTATTATTCATCAACGCAAGATTGTCATTGTCTTTGTCCAACGCAAGATGGACAATGACAATTCAAATATATGCTCTAACCAATTGATATACGAATTAACTTCTTAAATAAATGACGAATTTAATAGCTTCCTAATTCTAATATTTAGTGTTATTTTAATTCCTTTATAATAATACGTTTCAAGTGACTTTTTTCATTTTGAATTATTTAATATTTTTCACTTAATTGTAGATTAAAAATTGAAAATTCAATCATTCGATGCGCGTCTCAGACAAGTCATTGTATGCGATGTTGCTAGTGTAGATTTGGTTGCCCCCTTTCATTTGATGACAAATTTCAGCGATGAGTTAATTTTTTTGGTTTCCATAATATTTTGCTTTCATTGACGTTACTGTTGAATTACTCATAGTGTCAAAAAATTGCCAAAATATCAAGGAGCACTCACTTGTAAACTTTTACTGAAATATGTTCTCTGAGGATTTTAACAGTCAATGCACAGTGTCCAAATAATTTTCAAACATAGTCCTGGATTTTACGATAACTCATAGCTTACTTTAAATGGAAATATTTTGATTTTGTTCGTTGAATAAACTTATCTCTTTGGCAAATTATTAACAAAATATTACATTTTTTGAATGAATAATAAAAATTTGTAAAATATTTTATAATATTCCTTTATTACTTTTGAACAAAAGAACAGGTAATTATTGAATTCATAGAAGGTTTTAAAAAGTTGTTTTGAAAGGGGTAAACCATTTATTGAATATAATAAAAAAATTATTAAAAATAAAAAAATACATCTTTTTTCACTTCGGTCCTTCAAAATTTATGAAATTATTTCGGATATTCCAAATAATAATTATCTTTTAATAATCTTTTTAAAATTCAGTAGCAGTTTTAAGAACCACATATTTAATAACTAAACAAGAATTAAATTCAATCCTTATCATAAGCAAATGCAAAATTACATTTCTATTCTTTATAAAGCCTGAAAAAGATAGAAGAAATAAATTGTAGTTTTCAAAAACTAATCTGATTTTTTTTAAACAAAATGATAGTTTTAATTTTGTGTTTCGTTACTTAAGAACATTTTAAACATTCAAAACATTAGAATAGAAATCTCATTACTTCGCATGTAATATTTAACATTTTCTGACTAAGCCAATAAAAATAAAACTTTTGTAAAACTAATGACTTCAGTAGCTTGAATGCATTATCCTTCTGTTATTATGCAATTCTATCTTTTATGCTCGTATGACAGCCCATAAGTCATTCACCTCATTTATAGCAAGACAGCTAGTATTCCATGCCATTTTCCAGTACGGACCAAATCCTTTTTTTTTCTATTCACAGTAATAAAAAGGTCAACGACATTATGCATGGATTTTAAAATCAGGGTGAGATAAGGGAATAAAATATGATAGCTTGGAGTTTTCTACTTCATATTGGAAAAAAAATGATGACAGTTTCTCGCTTTTTTGCTGTTTAGATTAGCATATAAAAAAAAGGAAATAATATGCAACGGCATTTGTAATAATTTGTCTTCATTATATTATAAAAAATACATTGTTAGTATTGATTTTTATGTGCTCCAAACTATTTCATTTTTATTTATTATTTAATAAATGTTCATTTTAATGTATTAAATTGTCTCGATACTCATTTTTTCATTGTCTTTTTGTAAACAAATTTGTTCATACAAATAATTGCAAATATTCAACTAGTGAAAGTACAAAAAAAAACAAGATATTCAGTCAGTGGCCGAATGGACTTTAATATAATTTAGACTTAAACTACATTAAAACATACAATGGTTACATCATATCCCTTTGATTAGGAATGAAAATTTAAACCCTTGACTTCAGAATTGAAAACTTGTAAGATCTTGATTCTATTCCATTATAGGTATTGTGCATGCAGGTCTTGATTTAAGATAAATTCGACGTCTTAGGCCAATAGTCTTCCTTTGGTATGGTGCGAATTTTATAAGGGAAGCTCCCAGCCTAGGTGCCACTTTCATCATCTGATCGCATTTCCTAATTACAAAATTTGTAACCAACAAAGGACAATACTAATATGGTGGCTCGCAATAAAAATGTGAGAAAAAATTGTCTGAACACCGTATACTCTCTTTTATAGATGTAGATATTTGGCGGGTTGTGTTGTGGAGTCGCGCCAGTGGGGAGATTGAATTCCGCCAAAGATCGTGCTCGCGAGCTTACGATTTCCAATTTCATAACATATCCGCTAAACAAAAGTGATCACCAATGTTTAGAGGTTGTTACTGGCCTATTAAGACAACACCACAATACTCCCCCACCAGTGAGACATCGGAGAAGCAAACGGTCTTTTAGCGCCAAGCGTTAAAGCGAGCGAAGACCGTGTTTACTGTCCGAGGCCACCAACGTTGCAGTTGTATTTGTGGAGTCATGTCAATGGGTAGATTGAATTTCACCAAAAATGGAACTCGCAACCTTACGATTTGCAGCCACGTTGCAAAAAAGTGATCAAAAAGTGATCACCAAAGTTTAGTGGTTGTTACTGGCTTATTAAGATACCACCACGTATAGTATCCCTTTCAGCAGATGAACTCAGAAATTCATATTAGTTAAATTATATTGATTTTAAATTTAAAACTGAATTAATTTTCTAGTCATATAAAAAGATTTAAAAATACATTTTGAATTCAATGAAGTCTTAAAAATCTTCTTCGAAATATTAAAACAAAACTGTGTTCTCTTATAACTTACCTGAAGCAGAAGAATCATATCTATACAGAAACTAGAAGAAACTTAATGCTTATTAGTTGAAATTATGAAAATTAATTTCGATAACTTTATGGTTATAGATGTTTGTTATATATTTTCAAATCCAGCAATGTGGAAATTAAAAGAGTAAAACGTTTTCGAACACGAATTTTTAAATTCAGCAACAATAAAACAGGTCCCTATCTTGTTTCAAATTCAGATAATAATAATTAGAAATAAATAAATCTCTATTCTACACTCCCGATGAAACCCACTCATTTGATATAAGTCTATTAGCAACTCTGTAACAACAGACCAAGAGAAAGAAGAAAATAAAAAGAATTATCTGTTACCCGACGGGTTGCTGTCGCAAAAGAAGTAATTTTGGAAATACTGTTTGAAATTTTAAATAGCTTTCTTGTTTAATTAAAAATGATAGGGATAATGATATTTATTTTCTTGTCGGCAACGAATACATTGAAACGGAAGAATACGTAAAGGAGAAGCATCAATAATATTTATTTCATTTTTATCATTCTGGTCTACAAACAAATATTCATTTTTATATATTGGATCTGTGTATTCTTTTAGAATTGTAAAGCTTGGTTGTTCTTCCAGGATGGTATTTTTTTTATTGTACCTCTTGATTCGTTTAATGTTCGTTCAGAATTCTCAGGTTTAATGTTAAAAAAATACATTCATTGAAATTGAATAATATGTAAGTAAAAAGTATAAATAATATTTATCCCTTTTTTTTAAAAAAAAATCTTATTCAGAAGTTTTAGAGTAGGCAATATTTTTTGGTTTACGTCTTCAGTCATGAAATTAATTTGTTTTTCCTAATTCGTAACCTATCTGCTTCATTACTCGCTTGTCGTTTCTCGTTTATTTGAGAAGCTCGAACTTCCTCATTTCTACGTACTGAGCTGATATATCTGCTAAACGATGGAGGTATATATTTTTAAGGGCATTATTCTTTACACGCATATATTTTTTTACGAAGCTATTAACACGACATACGCTCGTACAACCAAAATATTGTTTGACGATTTATGAATAGAAAAAGAAATTACTATTTACACACAGAAATTTAAAATTATATATACCTTATTCGGCGTCGATAATAATAACTTTACTTGGAATGTGTGAGATAAACTCTGAATGTGTAAATTGTACTATGCTTATAACCTTCGCGCAAGTTCAATCGATAATTTGACATTTTTTTATCGAAATAATATAAAATACGAGCAAACATATATTCATTTTAATATATTAGATTTATGTATTCTTTTAGAATTGTAAAACTTCGTGTTCGTTCAGAATGAACAGTTATTTGGAGATAATTACTTAGTAAATAGATACTGTTGAGATCCGATTTTTTAAATCCTTAATCTCCTCCAGGGGCACCTCGAAATGAGGATGAGATGCTCCCAGTATGGTGATTGGATTTCGCCAACCCGGTCTGTACAATAATGGGGGGAGTGCACTGACCCTCCCATCGATGACGAGACGTACTCCCTACTGGGAGGGTTGTACCGTGGCCGGTGATGACCCTTTGGACTCAACCACAGTTTCCGGCAAGTGTTGCGGTAGCGGAGGTCCGATCATTTCACGCGGATTATCCGTGTGCCTTAGTGGCAGGTCGTAGGTCAGTAATATGACTAAATCTTGACTGGACAGGTGAAAATTTAGGACGGAACTGGGGTGGTGCAGTCTACGAGAAAGCATTTTATTTATATTCGAATCAAATTTTAGAATGAAAGTATTTGATTGAAATTCAGCTAATATATTCTGCAGACATTTTTATTACTATATAAATATGTTTCAGAATTTTTTCAAAATATTTTATCGCTGAAAAAAATGCGTTGGGACATACATTTTCTTCTCAAATTACATGCTATAAATAATATTCTAGAAAACGCATATTACTTTAGATTTTTTAAATCATTTATTTTTATAGTATATAAGGGTATATAGAAAACAATATAATGTAAACTTCAACAATTATATGAAAAAAAAAATAATAATAATTGACAATGGGTAAAATTTCCCCCTTTTGTGTCGACTTATGTAAATTTTCTAGGGCGGTTTTCGAGGGAATTTAATGCCACCAGGATGCCATTATACACGTTTGTAAAATACCACAGTGTAGCTACCAAATTATTTTAGAGCAATATAAGAACAGCTCTACATTTTTACGATATATATGATGGTTATAATTAAATTTCCACGTTGGAATTGTCCTTAAAGGAAAACTACTGAATCAAAATTTTTCAAACTTGGCGATAGTTTAAACGAGACAATAGGAATTTCTTTTTCTCCTAAGCAAAATTGGGCAGCAGTGGCCTGGGGGTAAGATCTCGGCTTCGGAACCAGAGGTTTGTAGATTCTGAGGCCCGATTCCATCGAAGAACCGACGTGTAAGAGGGTCTCTTGCACATTAAATCCGTCAGGCAAAACGTCCTCCCACTGGTGTGGTGTGGAGAAGGGAGTGACAGTTCAGGTGTCGTCCTCTTCATCTGATCTTGGTTCAAAATGACGAGGTCCGTCCCAAAGTATCAATCCTGTTGCTTTAAAGTGGGACGTTAATATAACTAAACCAAACCAAACCAAACCTAGGAAATTTTAAACTTATAGTTAAAGAACTATTATGAAAAGAAAACTCATAAATTCTCTATGTATATCTTGGTATATTAATATATTTTATAAATTTTTCAAAAAAAACATCACTAGAAAAATTAATCATGTGTGAACATGCATATCAGAATCAGTCGAATGCGAACTGCCATCGAAAAACTCTTCTGTACAATTATCCTTGTCACTAAAATTACTTTCTTCTTTATTTAAAAGTATCTGGAGCACTGCTTCAGAATATAATCATTAAATTGGATGATATTTCCGGACCAAAGTTTTCGCGCCCTCTGCTAAACCTTGTTTATCTCAGTGAAAAATGGAATAACTGAACTATTTCAAAAACTATCCGCTGAAATCGGTTGAAAAAGCGCACATGTATATAAGGTCACGAAACAGGAAGTTACAGAATCAAACCAATCAAATGAGCTCAGTATGGAATAGGGGTAAGCGAATATCCATCACTAGCGGTCTTACAGACATCACGTCCCTAGTTAAGGGTTAAATTTTAGATGATTGTACTATTCCTATAACCATCCCGTAGGTATAAGCTGAAAGTTGACAAAGTTTCTTTATAATTGGCTGAACAGAATTGCAGAGCATACGGTACGAATAAATTCATTTTTATATATTAGATACTAGCCGCCTTTGGCGACCAGCTGGTTCGCCATGAATAATGCGTTCTACAATTTTCAATTAAATCACATATTCATTAGCCTTGAAGTAATACCAGGCATTGATTGGCCTGAAATTAATATTTTCTTTAAGATGATGGACGAAATGTTCTAAAAGAACGCGTTTTCCTAATAATATTCTTTAATTTTATAAATCAGTCAGTTTTAATGATTGATTTAGAAGACTGATTGATGTAGCAACTTTTATTTAAAATATTAATAAAAGTATTTTGTAAAATATGGCTCACAGAGAAAACTATGAAAAAATCTAAAACTCATTATTCATAAATGCATTGTTTGACTCAAGTTATATAAAATGTAATTCTTTATTTCATTTAGATCAAATTAATAGTATTAAGCAATATATATGCGTATTAATAATATTTTACAAATTGGCGATTGGACCGGAATTTGAATGCATATCCTGTATATATTCAACCCTGTATAAATAAAGATAATTTATTAAATTAATGATTTAAATATTGCAAACGATCACAGAATCCTTTGCTTGCATTTTTTAAAGAAAATATCGCATTTTATGTTTGTTTTATTTTATCCAGTCACGTGCTAAAAGTCGCATTTCTTTAGATTTAATTTGCGATGATAGTTTATTATTATTATTTATTTATTTGAACTTCTGTCATTGTTTTCTTTTATTTTGTTCAGTCACGTGCTAAAAAAACACGGTTAAAATATTTCTTTAAAAATTTGTTAAAAATAGAATCTTAGGGTATACATTAAAACACTGACACCATTAGAAAGCTAATTTTTTAATCGTTAAATTGATATAAAAGTCATGTTTATGCTATCATATTTTCGGAAGTTATTGCGGAAAAACGTCGAAATTTCGCTTAAATTTTAATTAATTCTAATTCTAATTAAAAATTCAAAAAAAGCTCTCCGAGGAGCACATTTCCGACCTCCAAGGTATACATGTACCAAATTTCGTACCCGTAGGTCCAACAGTCTGGCCTGTAGAGCGCCAACACACACACACACATTATATATATATATATATATATATATATACTTATAATAAATGATGATGAACGTCATTGCAGATATATGCGATGATCTCATTTGTTGCAAACAATTTACAAATAATCCCTGAATAACAGCAGTGACTTTCACCTTGAAAACACGTATCCCCTTAAGAGGATGCATCGGTGCATTTTCACTTCCATCATTAATCATGAACTGATGGAACATCAGGGAAGAGATGCAACTCTTTGTCCCCAATTGTTCCTCCATTCGATTAAAATTAATGTTGTTTAAAGAAGGAATCGATATCATCGGAGTGAATGATTGCGCTCTGCATTTCAGTGGTAAAATTCTTAATAGACTGAGAAGGGTTTCTGACTTGCTTATTCCACCATGAGTCAGAAGTAATGTGTTTACTAAGCACCACGTGGTGTAGATTAAATAAAGCAGCGATGCTTATTAAGTTCCTCAAAGACTGTAAACAGTTTTCGATCAATTTAATTTCTTTGGATAATGGCGTGTTGGGATAAGGTAGAATTTGCGTGATCAATCACGTAATCATATGAGCATTCTCTTTCGATGTGTTCGGATAAAACAGATTTTCTTAATTTGTGTTTGCTTAAATGAATTTATTGGTTTAAAGATTGAGTGAATACAACTGATAGCTTTAAAGGAGATGCGTTCTTAATTTAATTTCGTTTATTTGGAGGATTGGATTAGAAAATGCAAATTAGGCCAATCTTAATTCTTCATTAGATTAGATTTTGTTATTGGAAGGTTAACTATTTTAATCATTTTCGTGAGACAAGATGTTGAGTAAATTTATGCAGATCTCCACTGATCAGGATATATAGAGTCCTAAACCGCCCTTTCCTTTGTACATGCATTATATATAATATTTTCTAAATTTTAAGGTATATATATTTGCAGTTATATTTTTCTTTAAAAGGTCGCTTATTTTTTTCTAATAGGTCACTTATTTTTTTCTAAAAAGTCGTTTATTTTTCTCTAAAAGGTCGCCTATTTTACTCTAAAAGTTTCCCTATGATTCTTAAGATTTCTTTGAATTTTCTCCTTACATTTTCATTATGTTTCCCTAAAATTTCCCCTATTAATGTTTAGGGCAAAGTAGGAAATGTCTGTCTTTGGAGGGGGTTAATGTAGTTGGCCTCCACGTGTTGCACACTGGTTAAAATTAAGCCTGCTACGGATTAACATCCGTTCTGGCATGTCTCTGACATTTTTATCGATAGTTTCTCAAGATGCGTAATTTATTGAGACTTGGAATGCGGCGATACTTCTGACATGGAAAAGATGACTCAACTCCTAAGTGTTCTAGATAGTGATAATGTTGATGCGTTTTCCATTGTTGAAACTGATTGCCTAACGAAACAATTAAAGGATGGGATCTAACGAAACTATATAACCTGAATATTTTTGTTTATTGTATCAGATAATCATATTTTCAATTTAAAAAAATCTTATTTTCATTGGGGAAAAATATTGAGTATATATATTCTCAGTTCTAGTGATCAAAGTTCAATTCAATGGCTTATTCTAACTTTTTTAAAGTAAAGAATAACTTGTTTCTTTGAATAATCTATGTAAATTAAAATGAATGTTTGCCTGTCTCTTTTTCGCTGCCGTATCGCGCATCCGATTCCGATAAAACTTCGACAGCACTTTTCTAGTACTGACTTGGAGGTTATATGCATAATACAATCATCTAATTAAAAATATTTTCCGATATATTTACAGCTTCTATTAACGATGGATTACCCACCAAATAACTCGCCAAGGAGACAACAGATTTAATAAAGATGCTACTAGATATAGCTAGACGTTAATATTTCGCAGCTATTGAACGTAAATGCAATGTTAGTTTTTGTCTGAAGAAATAGTTTTATTAGAGAATGCGCGAGATAGTTTTAGGAAAAACAGTCCTTTAGTTTGGAATTTTTTTACTAAACATTTAATAAAATGTTAACGTTTTTTGGCAGTAACTTCCAAAATTATTAGAGCACAAATAATTTTGCACCATCCTAATTTTCACAAAAAATATTTTTTCAACTATATTGAAGATTTTATGCTATAAATATATTTTTTTTATGTTTAATCAATTACAAATGAAAAATATTTTAACCACATTTTTTCATATTAAATATGAGAATTCTGGACAAAAAAATAATCGAGATCATGGTAAAATAAATAATTTCTCTCATTACCATTCTGAAAGAAAACCAAGCTTTACAATTGTAAAAGAATACACAAATCTAATACATAAAAATGAATAGTTATTTGTAGAATAGGGTAATAAAAATAGAATAAACACTATTTATGCTTCTCCTTTATATTTTCTTCAATTCTATTTAATGCATTCATTGCCGACAAGAAAATAAATATCAATCTTCCTCTCATTCTTAATTTAAAAAGATAACTATTTCAAATTCCAAATGATATGTTCCAAGATTATTTCTTCTACGGTAGCAATGCGCTGTGTGCCAGCTAGTTTCTTATCAAATGATTTTGTACCTCATAATAGAAAGTATCCATTTTCTTATAGATTCTCGACATTCATAGAATCATCAAATAAATAATGTAGATAATACTTTTTAAAAATATATAGTAATGGATTTGTAACATTGCTTCTCTTATCAGAAAAGAAAGACAGTTTTTACCTTTCGCTCTCAGAGATACTGAATGAATAACAAGTCACAATCGCCAAAGATACAGAAACAAATTTGGCGACCTTTCTGTAACCAACTTAGTGTCGAATTCCGTGCCTTTAGGGACAAAAAGGAAGCTTTCGAATATTTGAGAATATTTTTGGCATATCTGTTAGGATAGAAACGTCGGAGCTAGAGAACATTTTGTGCTCTCTTATAGACGCTTTAAAAGCGATTTAGGTAAAAAATATCAAAGCTTTTCAGGCTTGTTATACGGATTTGAATATTTCGAACTTGTTTTGGGGACTTTTCACCATTAAAACTGTTTTTTTATGTTTTTGAGATGCAATGCTATTCATTATTTAATAATTCCTGCAGATATGTAAAACCAGTTCTGTTTTGAAATAAGAAATACGTTGGAATTTACTTTAGTGTTCATTCATTATTAGATAAAATGTGAATTAATTCCCAGAAAAAAATTTTGGATTTCAATAAATTTTTATACTTAACTTTCAGAACGATGGTTGATATTTTAAGAATAATTATTCTTAAATTTCAAACGCTGGATACTGCAAATTGAAGAAAAAGGAGATCCAACTGATTGACAATACAATTTTTGAAAGAAAAATCTTTAAAAAAAATGCAGGGATGGGGGATTTTCTTATAGGAATTGGAAAAAAAAAAGAATTATTTTTTACAATTAAATTTGTATTCTTTTAATTATAGTAGAATCCACATTCGGTAGGCTAACATTTAGTGAAATGCTCAAACTCATGATATGTTCTACAAATTCCAACCACTGAATGGCATTTCTATATTATTTACTCTCCATATTAATAAAAAAAAATTCTCGTTGCATTATTAAAGTCAATTAACGAGTTGACTTATTTTCAGAGGATTGGACAGATAGATTTCACCATAGTAGATTTAACACAAATTTGATAGAACGTTTCAAATTTAGAGTAAACGTAAACTTTTAGAGTAAATAAAAAAGTAGAGGAAAAGTAAAAATTTAGAAACTTTCCAAAATCGAAACGTTTTTGAATTATTAATACACAGCCAGACATAATTCCAAAAGTGTATTTTTTGGATTCATTACGATTTAAACGAGGGAAATAAAAAAAAAATAGACTTCATTTCTTTGATGATTATAATACTTTATGCTTTGCATATGAGAGAGTAAAATGAGTGAATAAATAAAATAAAAAACATTTATATTATATTATTATTATTACTTATTTATTTTATTCTCTTATAATATAAAAAAATATATTATGAGAGAATAAAATTTAAAAAAAAACTGCGATTGCATAAGTATATCTTGCTGGAGAGCAAGAAGTTCGAGTCTGAATTCCATTATCGAATGAAATTATGAGAATCTAAGGAGACCTTGGAACTTAACTTTTATTGAATCTAATCTAGTTTACTTTTAAAAAGATACAGAAAGTACAAAGCGTATTTACAGATTAATATATAGCTTTAAATAAAGCACTTACAGCTTTACATATATAATATGCAAGGACCTATTGGACTTTTAATATGAAAACAAACTCCGCCAAAACCCCGCCAAACCTGGCCAAATGAGTCTTCCTTTAACATAAGAAAACTTTCTTAAACTTAATGTAATTATTCCCGCAGTTTTATAAGACAAATTTATAGTTATGAATTTTTAAAACAGTGATATAATTTTCCTTAATTAATACACACTCGCAAAAAACAAAACATGTTCCTTACAGATTGTCGAAGCTGAAATTTGTTTGCGTACAATTTCTGAAAATAAAAAAATTTATATCAACAAATGTTGCATCAATTTATTTCAAAATAAAATAATTTGATAATCTTAATAATAGATAAATATTTTATTTGAATTTCTGGAGTTATTTAACTTTTTATGTTGTTAAAACATAACGGGTTTTTAGGACATTTTAGTATATTAGCAATCACTAAATAAGTAAAAGTAATACAGCTTCTCATTTAATGTGTATATAGACATAAATGGAAATTTTCTTATTGATACGTAAACTAATGTTACACCAATTTAATTCTTAAGAGCATAATTTGATTATCATGGAAATCGATAAATACTGTATTTGACTTACTGGAGTTATTTCCGTTTTTATTCTGTTAAAATATAACTTTTTTTTAAAGAGCATTTTTAGTGCATTAGAAAAACAGTGACTTTCATGTTTTGACTATATATTTTAAGATAACTAACGTACACGCATGTGCATACTTTAAAATGTTCATAAAGGGTTAGAATACCAAATAAAATTGAAAAAATAATTGCAAAAAATTAAAAATAATAATTAAGGTACAATTTCCTTTTAAATTGCATCAGAATATTTTGTAATAGAGTTGTGTAAATAGTTCAATAAAGAGAATGAAACAGACTGTGTTGACTGCTTTCTTGGTAGTCAATGGATGTCCATTTACAGAACGGATACATATTAAGAATGTTTATAATAACCCTGGACACACTCGTTTCCTCTGATTGTCCTTCATTTGGTACTTAATCTTCTGTGCCTGCTTCCTTAAATATCAGTGTTAATTCAAGTGCTTCAATGATTCATCAAGATAAAGTAATTTAGGAAACTTGCATCTGGAGGATATTAAGGAAATACACGAGTGGAATTAGAACTGCATAATACTTCACAAATTCCGTGAATATGGATTTCCTAAGAGTGTTTGCTTTAACCATTAAAATAATGATAATGGCCACAGACAATGGCCTTACAACTGCACTTTGAGCATTCACATTTGTCTTGTTGATCATATACTTCTTAATTTTATGGTTCAAACCATTAAAGGTATGTACTTTTATGCTCCAAATTAATTTTTGAAGATTTATGTTTATTGTAAAATTTTAAATAGAGCTAATAAGAGATATATATATTCTCTTTTCTGTTGTCACGGATATGTTTAGTGTACTTCGATCCCAGTTATATAAGACAGATGACTCGGCTGATTGATTGTAACAATTATATGCAAGGCTCTTTTCAGGATTGATCAGTTTTGTTTCATTTGCATGATAATATAAAATAAAAGCATAATCAAGTATATTTTTGCATGCAGCTTGGAAATTCTTCTTTAAACTAGGCGTAAAATATAATTAACTATATAATATGTCTTAAAATAAATTATATATCTATAATATTCGTCTTCTTTAATTAACTTGTTTGTCCCAATTTTTGATTTTTAAAAAATTATTATATTTTAGTTCTAATTATGCCATAGGGGTTGTCGAAGTAGCGACGGATGGTTAAGCCTGTTTAGTAAGTTTACTGTTTCATGTCTGTTTCTTTTACAACTTAAATGAAAAATACAGGAAAAGTAAGAAAAGTTAACATAATACTAGCCCTTTACAAAGCATTTATAATAACATTTTAGAACGCCGTTACTTAGCATGATCATGCGCTTCTGTATAAACATTCAATTAAACAGTTTGAAATGTTCATATAAGGATTTGTATACAGTTTAACTGCTGCATTTCAGCAATAAGGAATAAGAGCGATTTCTTTGCCATGCGAGTTAGCGCTTTTATATATATATATATATATATATATATTTGAATTCAAATTTTAAATATTTTAATTTGAGAATATTTTGGATATTATTTACAAAATAGATATTGTACTTAAATATTCGTTTAATTCAAGGTGAAAATTCTGTAAAATCTTGCTCTTGGATTTTTATTGAAGTTTGTTCAATAATAGCCATATCAATAAATTACTCAAAAAATATTTTGATGTTGCAACTAACCCTTTTTAATTTTTTTAGAAAACTAATACTTAAAATTTAACTTAAAAGTCATTCATACAATATAATTAACCATATAAGATTTCTTAAAATTATATGCTGTAACCAGCCATTTTCAGAATACTAAAATTGAAAATTGGTACTTGAACTTTTCTCTTAATATTGGCAAACGATGATGAAAGAGCGTGATTTTATAAATTTATCTCGCCTATTTGTACTTGTATCTTCAGTCTGGCGACCTTTTCAAATGCATAAGTTAGAAAGAAACTACTTCACACTCATAAAACTGCGCCATATTTACTAAATTGAATATTTAACAAAATTTCAGAAACTGTTACTAAATTGCTTCTAGAAATAAAATTTCGTCTTGAATACATTCTGAAATAAGGTTTCCATTCCTATTTTAAATTTTAGTTTCCTTAATCTTCCAGCGGGCGCGGCTGTCATACCAACATGAAATATCGAGCGTATTTCCCACATACGCTATAGTAAAATGTAAATTTTCAAAACCGTAACTATTAAAATTATATTGTAAATAACTATGGATTAATAACTACAATCACTTTAAACATTTTTTACTTAAAACGAAGCAGAAACAATACAAGAGAAGATTGCTATAACAATATAAAATGACCACAGATTAAGTATATTTAAAAATAATATAAATGAAATGGTCGATATTTTGACAGAACAATTTGCATATAAAATATAGAAGTGCAAAAATACAGAATTTATATATGAAAAGCAAAAAGTAATTGAAAGTTAGATAGGAAAAGGAAGAAAAAAGTTCATTATTATTTCATTGCAGCTTTGCAATTTGAGCAAATGTGTTTAGTGTGCTCCAAATATATGAATTTCTGGCAAATTTCACAACTGAACCCCCGTGATTCTAGTCCGCTTTTCTTTTTGTCTGGTTTTTTTCCCCTGACGTCGCAACTTCCACTTCTTCAATACCTAGTTCGGCTTTTCTCTTTAGCACCTTTAATTTTGGCCCAGTTTGTAGAGACGTAGGTGCTTTTTTTTAATCAACCTTTTCTTTCATAAGTGCATTTGCCAGTCAAAAACAATAAGGATTTATTGTTTTCAGATGTGGCAAAAACTTGCATGGAAGGTCACGCGTATCTCTAAAACACAGATATCAGATTGGCAGATACCTATTAACAACTGAAGGTAGGTGAAAGGGGGGGGTTAGCCAAGGACAAGCGTTCCCAGGGTCACCAGACCTAAAGGTATAAAACGAAATTCATCTCTAGTGTATCTCTCACATACGCTCGCCCGCTGGAAGGTTAATATAAATTTGAAGAATTATTTAAGAATATCTTATTTTTAATTTTTTATTGAAAATTCACGAAAATATTAATTTGAATTTTTAATAAAATCTTCAAATTTAAATTAGAGTTCATTGACAATGAATAAGTTCAGAACTCTTTGGAAACCACTTTAACAATTTTAACCACCAATATATTTTCGAATTTTAAATTAATATTGTTTTTCTTTTCATTATTTTTTTCTAAAAGAATTTGAAATATTCTTGAAAGTGTTTGCACATTCATTTTGGTTATTAATTTGGAGAAATACTTTGTAACTCAAGTTTTTAATCATACAATATAAAGAAAAAATCTAATAACATTGAATATCGTAAGATATAATATTATTTTATATTTTATATATTTTATAATATATATATATATTTGAATATCATGATATAATTTAGTCTTAGTATTTACTCTGTTTTATCATTTTAGAAATGAGGGGCAGTGGTGGGCTAGTGATAAGGTCTAGGCTTCGGAACCGGAAATTTTCAGGTTCGTTACCCGATTCCACCGAAGAACCATCATGTAAGCAGGTCTGTTATAAACGCCCTCCCTCTGGTATGGCATTTAGAGGGGGGGGGGAGTCAACTCAGGTATCCTTCTCGTCACCTGACCTCGGCTAAAATTATTAGGTCCATGCCAAAACAGTTCAAGTGTTAATTTATAATGGAACCTTAATATAACTCAACTCTTAGAGAGGAATATAAAATATAAAAGTATAAGGTGTACAGTATATTTGTTTAACATAATAAACTGATAATTAAAATTAAAATAGTAAGTAATTTAATATTCTAAAACAAACAATGAATAAATAAATATTATAATAAACAAAAAATACAGTTTGAAAAATGTTTTCTTTAATTTCATTAGATGGTGGATAATCTTCAATGTTTTTGATGCAAAATGCTGACAACCGTTAGTTTAATCGAATTAAAATCGTAATCTCTCAACTTATTTAAAGAAGTTTCGAATAAGAAGGATTTCCTATTTGGAATCCAAACACTGTTTGTCTTTATTTTCTGGGAACATTAAGCATTCGCTTTAAACGGTTAAGTAGATATAAGTGATAAGTTACTTTATAATCGGATTAGAGACCTCTTTACTAAGTTATTTAAGTACATAAACAGGAATGAGTTTAAGAAGAAGCCCCGAAGTATTAAATCTCGCCAACAGTGGGTTTCAATCTTGCTGGGATTTGGAGATTAGCGCTACGGTAAATATTTCGTTTCGGAATCACCTTGATTAAAGCTCGTCATTCTTTAATCATAAGGGGGTAAGTATTAAATATCCGCATGCCCTCGTTTGAAGAACATTTTCTGGTAATAACGTTTACGGAATTTGGTCGTGGGGCTCTCAATGCATTTGTATGGTTTAATGTTTTATAATTAAATTATTAAAAATAAAAAAATAATAAATAATAAATAAAAATAAATAAAATTCAAAATAATAAAAAAATTAATTAAATATAAAAGTAAATAAAATTAAAAATTACTTACAGTTAAAAAGTAAATTAAATTAAAAAATAAATAAAAAATAAAAAAAAATTAAATTAAAAATTAATTTCAAAATTATATTAAAAATTTATTTAAAAATTATATTAAAAATTAATAAAAAATTTAAATTATTATAATTAAAATTAAAAATTAATTAAATTGAAAATTTATTTAAAATAAAATTTAAAAAATAAAATTATTTCACAAAAATTTTGAATTATGGAAAAAAATTATTAATTGCAGAATTTTTTTAATGCAGAAACATACAAGTAATAACAGATGTACGAAGAAACAATTTTTTTAAAATTATATTTGAACAATTTAAATGTCCATTATCATATCAGTTTTGGAATTATTCTTTATGGGCATATCAACATAAAATTATTATGGAAATGGTATACCATTTATTATAAAAATAATTTTATATTTTGTTAGTATACAACTAATATCGTTAGAAAATTTCGTCTAAAAATGATTTTTCTTAAAAATAATTATATTCAAAAAAAAGCAGACATTTTTTTAAAAAAAATAAATGAAATAGACATACATAAATAATTGTGGTAAAAATTATAAGTTTAGTTTAGTTTAGTTTAGTTTAGTTTAGTTAGATTAACGTCCCGTTTTAAAGCAAAACGAGGGCTATTTTGGGAAGGCCCACGTCATTTTGAACCAAGATCAGATGACGAGGACGACACCTGAACTGGCACCCCCCTCTCCACACTACACTACACCAATGGGAGGACGTTTGGCCTGACAGATTTAACGTGCAAGAGACCCCCTCACACGACGGTTCTTCGGTGGAATCCAGTCTCGAACCTGAAACCCTCCGGTTCCGAAGCCGAGACCTTACCACCAGGCCACCGCGGCCTGGTAAAAATTATAAAGAAGACCGATAAAAAAAGTATTAAGGTAAATCATCAAGTTCGATTTTAGTGGACAATTTTATTTTTAGTTTTAATAGAAAAATTCCATGAACAAAATAGAGTGGTATTTTAAGATAACCTTCTGATATGTTTATGAATTTGAATTGAAACGCAAGGCTGGTATACGGCTTTGAGTTCTACTTTACAAAAATATGAATTATTTGAACAATAAATTAATTTTTATTTTACAATGAATTGAAATGCATCCTTTTGGTAATTTTAATTTATATTTTAAATTGAGTTTTTTCCCCTCTTAAACCTAAGAAAAAAAAAATCCCCTGGCAATCGGAAAAAAAGTAGATATCTGAATGTGCTTATTTGTTCTGAAACGAACTATGTGGACTATTATGTTGACATTTCATTTTACATTTAACTCATAAATAGATGCAAGATTAATACTTGCAATATCAGTTTTTTCGTAAAAAAATTCATTTGTAATCATTCATATATAAATTTGGTATGTGTTTCCTTAACAATAAAACATTTTTCTTAATAGCTTTTTTATTCATAAGTTCACTTATGCTTTTGAATATGAAATCAGGTTCACCATAAAACATTCAAAATTTGATAGAATCTAAAAAAATAATAAATTAAAAACTTAAACACGTTTAGCTAATACACAAAATTATTGATAAAATTATTTCAATAACATGCATAATATTGATTTTACGTCAAGGTTATGAATTCTTAATATCTAATTTTGCTTTTCAATTTCATTTTTAGATGTACCTGGGTATAGCAATAAATTTCGTTTAATTCCGCATATTAAGGTGCATTAAAAATTCTGGATGATTTCAATGTATTTTATGAGACAGTATAATATTTTTCAATATACTATGAATGATTCTACTAATTTCTTAAGGTAACCGACTAAGTTTAAAGAAATGTTTTTGAAAATTTTGAGTTTTTAAAAGAAGTTTAAGATTATGGTGTTTAGATGTATTGCCAATTATAATATAAAATATTATAAATACGATTAAATTATTTGAAAATATAATATATTTTTAAAACTAAGAAAATTCGTAGAAAATTTTGATGAAATTCGACCCAAATGGTTAACACTCTACACAAAATTGCGAGGCATCAATTCTATTTTTCTTTGTACACAAGTTATAGAATATATTAATGAATGGAATGAATCAAAATCTAAGAAAATTTTTGAGATGCAAAGAAATTATGGATAAAATTATACGTAACTGTAATTTTTTTTTCATAAATTTACTACTTAGCTTTTCTGAAAACACTGAATGAAAATTTTTTTTGACCACTAATAAAATGTTTGGTTCATTTCATTGCCTATATTATTTAAAGCACAGGCTGAAATTTTTATGTCAATACCTCTATTAGTTTTTAAAGTATCATGTTTTAATTAAAGTTTTGAGAAAATCGTAGTTAAAGACCAAGTTTAGTTGAAAAATATGTGACCTTGAATGATAGGTCAGGCATGCATTCTTCTGAAAAAGGTAAACTGTTAAAAAATAAAGTCTAAACCTCAAGAAATAACAATACAAAAAATATTCGCCAACGTGGTCGATATCCAGTGTTTTTAACCTAGTCGGATACCTTAATTTATAAAAAAAATGTATCCGTATACGCTTATTAAATTTTATTTACTAATATCATTTTCTTTTTATTTATTAAATATGGAATCAGGATCAGATTATTTTTAACTAGATAAATCATTAAACATTTTTAAAGATATATAGTTCGCTAAAATAACTTGATTTTCTTTAATTAAAGAAATTACATTAATTAACAAAATGTTCTGATTTAAACAGAAGTTAACTTGCTTTATAATCTTAAACCAAAAGAATACAGCAAAAGTAAGAATTGCCTTTTTCCTTAAAAGTAGCAAGATATTAAAATTATTGTATAACTTATAATTTTTTTGCAATGCTCTTCAAATAAATCATACTCTAAATTCCGTAATGTGAATAGTTATGTTTGACATTAACTTTCTTGCAAAAAGATGATTGAAAAAAGTTTGGATACACACTGCAAAAATTTATAATTCTGTAGGCTTAAGTATTAATTAATTTTGCCTAGTTATTTATCTTGGTATCATCAGAAATATCTGAATTTAATCCCGACGTTTAAATTTATGGTTGCATTGAAAATAAATTAAATGTTACAATCTATTCAAATAAAGTCGGGTTTAGTTTAGTTTAGTTATATTAAGTCCCGTTTTAAAGCAACACGAGGGCTATTTTGGGACGGACCTCGTCATTTTGAACCACGGTCAGATGACGAGGACGACACCTGAACTGGCACCCCCCTCTCGACACCTAGCCACACCAGTTGGAGGACGTTAAGCCTGACAGATTTAACGTGTGCTCCCTTCACATGTCGGTTCTTCGGTGGAATCGAGTCTCGAACCTGAAACCCTCCGGTCTCGTAGCCGAGACCTTACCACCAGACCACCGCGGCCCCAAATAAAGTCGGGAGAAATAATTTTAGATAGCATGCATATAGCAATCGAGCTGGTTTCATCATTTGTTTCTCAGTAAGATTGGTTTGAAATTCGATTTGGCCGAATCAGGTATAATTTGAAACTGAATACTTGAGTGTGCATGATACAGTCTCTCAATGTGAATGAAATCAATTTATTAAAATTTCCTGTTATTAAAGCACCCGACTACGTTGAAAACACTGGTTATTGACAAAATTGTCGAGTTTTTTAAAAATTATTACTTCTTGTTGTTCAGACTTTTATCACTGCAAAAAAAATCTTTTCTGGGAAAAAAAGGCTTGACTTATCATCCAGTGTCACAGATTTTTAAGGGAAAATTGGTCTTTTACTGCAATTTTCTCAAAACTCATAAAAATTCTCCACTGCTCACATGATATCTCAAAAACTAATAGAGGTATTTACACAAAAAATTTCAGCGTGTGTTTTAAATAATAAGGGCAATGAAATAAAACAAAAGTTTTATTGTTGGTGAAATATTTTTTTCATTTACATGTGTTTTTTAGAAGAATTAAGTTGTAAATTTATGGGAAAAAATGTATATATACGTATATTTTTGCCTATCACTTCTTTGCATTTGAAGATTTTTCTTGGATTTTGGTTCATTTCATTCATCTTCATATTCTATAACTAGTGTACGAAGAAAAATGGGATTGCTGTATTACTATTTTGTTTGGAGTGTTAACCATTATGGTTAAATTTCATTAAAATTTACTACACATTTTATTATTTCTCAAACCATTCTATATTTTAAAATATTTTTTTGTATTCATAGTATTTTGCAATATAATTGACAATGCTTATAAACACCATAATTTTAAATAGTTTTTTTAAAAATCCAATGTTTAGAAATTTTTCCTTCTAACGTAGTCGGATACCTTAAATAAAACTGATTCTGACAATATGATGCTTTTAGTTTTTATCCGTTTTGTATGCCTGATACTTAGCATCAAATTGAGACAGTGTTAACCATCCTTTCTTTTCAGTGTCTAACATGAACACAGACTCGTGACTAATGAGAATTGTAGTCATGAGAAATCATAAAAACTGCCAATAACATTAAAATTCTTAAATTCTCTCTCGAATGTTTTTTTTATAAAGCATTAGCTAACTAGAAAGTTCTAGCCATCGATATTAGTTTCAACCTTTGAATCATCCTGCGTATGAGTCGTGATAAAGCTCAATGACAAATTTTGTAAAAGCATTTAATTTTTGTAAAGCTTAACAACTGTTTAGAAATACTAATTAGAACAACATTAAAGAAACGTTGCGACAACTAATGTTACTGAAAGTAATTAAATTTTCGTTTATTTTTATTAACGTCTCGTTTTAAAGCAACAATAGGATTATTTTGGGACGGACCAAATAATTTGCCGGCGTCCTGACATAGGGGTAGCGTATCTTTCCCTGATCTGGCAATCCCGGGCATGGTTGTTCTGTGTTCTATCTGTGAGATGTATGAATAGGCCCTCCTGTAAAAAGGGGGTGTGCAAGCGAATGTGTGTGTCATCTTCATTTGAGCTAGAAGTCAGACTTCTGCCCTCTTGGTGCTCAGGGGTCTTTCCCTGAGAAGCTACTGCACTCGGTAGTAGGGTAGTAGGACAAATGCGTACTACCACTTTCGTACAGGTCATAAAAGGCCAATAAATCACTCTAAGCCCATTGAAAAAAAGGGGAGCAATTAGTCTAGGTTTGCTAAAAAGATGTTATCTGTTGGCAAGAGTATTTGGCGGCAAGGGTATTGGCGTTTTAACTGAGTCTTGATGCGTAAACAAAGGAAATTTGTTTAGTCTCTATGTGTACGAGATATGCTGACTCTGTACACACCATGCCGTTTATCTATGAGATTTGGCGAATATTTACTTTAGAGGGTAGAAAAGGGATTTTTTTAAAAACAATTTAATTTATCAAAAAATAAAAGAAATATTGACTTTATTTTCGTTATAACTTTCTAAAAATTTACAGTAAAAAAACAGTTTTTACAGCATTTAAAAATTAAAAAAATACGCATAATAAAACCTACGTAGGAATATTTCATCATGTCTTTTATCTTATTGTTCAGAATAAAACTGTATAAAACTGAAAAAAAATATTTTGTACTTAAAAAAATAAACAGAAAATGGGGTAAGTGCAGAGCACACTGAAGGTAAAAAAACAGCGTAAGAGTGATGAATACTAACTGGACGACAAAGGCGGAAATTTAAATACATCAAGAACGCTTGCATTATTACGCTTGAATTCTCTGAATTATTCATTCACAGTATAAGTATGCTAAATATAGTTCTCAAATAAAAATCAATAATTTTTTTAAAAAAATGTAAAATAGAGATTCCATTCTAAAAAATTACACCTAAACATCACAAATGATTCTAATTGTTTTAAGAGAAGTTGATCATTTCAAAGTACATTTCAAATGATTAATAGCGCATAAGTCAATAAGATAATTAACAATTGATAAATTTCCTACTATTTGAAATTAAATCTGTTCAAAGTCTTTGAACTTCTGGAAATCAAATACATAATTCATATATAAATGAAATAAATAACTTAATAAACCTGATATAGCTATAAAAATACATCTTATCTTATATTTAAAAATCTAATATTCTCCTTTATATGAAAACTTTATCTTTACATATGAAAATATAAACGGAAGATCTTGACTATAAAATATACATGCTTATCCAAAATCTGTATTCTTTTTGCAGAATAAAAATACGCCACTTAAAAACTGATAAATCAATAAATTTAATAATTTTTTTTTAAATTTTAAGATAATTTACATTAGAGATAACATATTTTTTGTGTTAATATTTTTAAACACACTGAATTGCATGTTTTTTTTT
Organism: Argiope trifasciata; assembly: GCA_026543055.1. Taxonomy (NCBI): domain Eukaryota; kingdom Metazoa; phylum Arthropoda; class Arachnida; order Araneae; family Araneidae; genus Argiope; species Argiope trifasciata. The sequence continues at coordinate 1,474,878 of JAPMOQ010018023.1, forward strand.
CTCCCAAATATACTTGTGTTAAATTTAGTATCTCTACGCACAATGGTCTATGTTTTAAATAGACTGATAGACGCATTATATGCATTCACTTTTATTCTTGGAAGAAAATCTTATTTTATGAATTAAAATTTTTAGATTAAAGTCTGAGTATTCTTCACTTTAATGTTTAAATAATTTTAAGCGAAAAATTCGGAGATATCTGTCAAATTTAAAGCATATGCTTCCGTGTTAAAAATCCATTTTTTCCATTCCTCCCCCCTTTGTATATCTTTGCGTATGTTATCTTGTAGTTCGTTATTTGTTCCTAAAACAGTCTTTATTTTATGAATTAGAATTAAAATTCAGGATATTTTTGTAGAACCTTACAACTGAAAATGGAATAATATGTAAGAAAGCATTTTTTTAAAACTATTTTTTAAACTTATCCCACATTTACTATTTATTTAATTTTTATACTGTTGCAATAGATTAAATATCATTTTAAATCATTCTCAGTGTGATTTGTTTTATCTTTTTTGACATTGCTACAAATTGAGGTAATTTTGAAACGCTGTATTCTCTCTCTTTTTTCTTTTTTCTCATTGAAGCTGTAAATTTTGAAAGTGGAATGCATAAGGAGCTTATAAAGAATACTTATGATAAATATTAATTGCAAAATGCATAATCAGGTAAGTTAACTTAATATTCTAGCTGAATGAAGAAATTTAAATATAACGAGTCTCAGTAAGTGACAAATCTTAACAAAAAGTGATTAGTCTAAAAAGTAACTAGGAAAAATTGTTCTCAAACTAAAAATTAAATAAGAAATTGAATTAATTTAGGGGAAATGAAATAATAGTCTACAAAATTGGGGAATACTGGAGAAAAATCCTTATTCTGCAGTGTAAATTAAAAACTTAAAATCTATTTTGTTGAATTTCAGTTTTTTTCCATAAATTTTTATTTTTCAAAGAGATAATTAAAATTCAATCTAGAACCTCAATTTATCTTATATTTCATTCCTAGAACTGCTTAGATAATGACCCTGTATATTAATGTAACGATAATTCATTTGAATGCAGTTTAATTTTGAAATATTAGAGAAACAGAAGTGAATGTTATATAATTATGAAGAAAATAAACATCACTTTAAAAATTTCTTTAATGTTACAGCAAGAATTTCTCATGCAATGTAATAACAGATATCTGACTTTATTTTTTTAATAAAGAAATTACTGCTCTAAATTAATTTCCTCTCGAAATTTTATATTGACCTTTTAAAAAGGGACTTGAGACTTCAATTTTCAAAATTTACAACTTAAAATTGCTAAATAAAAATTAAATTAAAATCAGTAAAAATTTGGAGGGCATAGAATAGGTTGTTTCGATATTTGCCTTATCACAAAGCTCCTAAAAGCTTTAAAATGGCATGAATTTTTCTCAAATTAGAAATAATTACATTGTTTAAAATATGGTTAAAAAACGCATAGCTAATCAGTAAAAATTTCAACAAAGGTGTAGGTGTATATCGTTCAAGGGTATATTACCAGAACTCATACAATACTTTTGTTAATGCCTTATTTTACATACAAGAAAAATTTAAATTTCTGAAGAAACTGCATATATTAATGTAAATTTATTACGTAAATTAATGTAAATATTTTTTTAATTCTGTTTTATATTTTATCTATACATTTGTATTAAGATTTAATAAATAGTGTGACAAGAAGAAAATTAAATTTGAATTCAGCTAATATCATCTACAAATTTTCGCAGATAAAAAGGATCAGTTAGCAAAATATTCATATACTTCTGATTTAGTAAGCTACTTATTTTATGCACCGTATTTTATGCAATATTTCATATACACAATGCAAAGTCATGTAATGAACAAATAATTTATCTTTATCAGAGCAGATTTTTTTAATGTAACAACATTGAAATTAAATCTACAGTGATAAACAGAAAAGTTTAAATTTGTAAAAGTGTTCTACTCTAGAATTTAAAAAAAAAAACTTATATAGCATGGAAAATTAACATTCGTAGTTGAAATATTTTCTTACTACTTCATTTCAAGATTTTCTTTATAACTATTCCCATCTTACAAATCATTTCAATACTTTTAACATCATTTAATTGTACTTAAGAAACAACCATTTTTTTAAAGTTCCTATATTTAAGTAACATACATTTCAGTGTTCAAACTTACTGAATTAAACAAACGAATCAAAAAGAAATAAAACAAAAACTAATGAAACCAAAATTTATTTGTTTAATGCAAATCGTTATATTCATGTAAAATAATTCATTTACCAAAATCTAGATTGTTGTTTCAGAGTCGATATAGTATTTATATGAAAGAAATATCATTCGTCATTGATTTTTATCATACATTTTTGAATAAATTCATTGAAAAGCAGTTCATGCTTCATAAAAAACAAAGTGGAAAGTAGCGCATTAAATTGTATTAAACAACATTAAGTATTCGAAATTTTCTTAAGCATGTTAACTCTCGCCAAATTTAACACTTTCAGATAACGTTTAAACTGTAGCAGACTCTTCTAAAACTCCTCCTTTACAAGTAATACAACCCCATTGGGAACTAGACCATTGATTGACAGTTTTATGACTCGTACGCATATGGGTGTACGAAAGAGTCATACAACCACTGCACCCCCGTTCCAGGGAAAGACGGACAGGACGATATCATCATCATCATCCAAATAATCTTAAGCCACGGTCAGATGACGAAGATAATATCTGAGCTAGCAGTCCCTACTCTTCATCACTATACACCAGCAGGAGGGCGTTTGGATTGAAACCGAGCCTCTTACAAGACGATTCTTGGTCCAACCCGAAACCCTACGGTTCCAAAGGCGAGTAATTAAGCAGAACTGCCTTTATGAAAATAAATATATTTGTTATGAAAGTTATATCATATATAAACATTATTTTAACAATAATAAAATCAATTAAAAATTCAATCGCTTTTTTCCCTTTATATCAAACATTTACGTATGAAAAGTACAGATTTATCAAATTTAAGTTAATAACTTACTTTCTCAAATCAAAATTTTAAGATTGAAGAGAACTTCTCAAACATTTGAATAACGTGCATGATATTTCATCTGTTATTAATAAATGAATTATATTCTTAAATAAAATTATAAATGACGAAGAAGTTTCAGAAGTTTCAAAATATTAAAAAGATCGATGAAGTCGTAGCATTTTTATAAGACAGGCATTAAAAATAATCGTTTTACAGACCTAAAATAAACTTACTATTTCAGCTTTATCATAGCAATAAATAAATATATTTAAAATGCGAGCAATGTATAAAGTTTCATATAAAATAATGTGTAAAAATTATACTTGCTTTTAGTCTTCTGAATGAATTAATAATAATAGTATACATGTGTATGCTGGCAAGAGAAAATTCGAAGAAAAACGCTTGCTTAATTCCAGATAGGCCCTAATAAATCATTCACAGCTCCTTGTTAAGTAAGTTTAATGATACTGAAAGGCAAAAAGGTTGCTTTAATACAAAGAGGATTTATTTCTAATCCCCTAAAAGAAGTGTTTGTTCCGAAAAGTAATAGAGTATACAAGGAGAAATATGCGTGATGAATTGCTATTCCTCTCATGGAGAAAACACAGTTTATTTTTTTAAAAAAAATCTAAGCATGTTTTCATCGATCTATTATCTTTATTCTTTATTTTTTGGATAAATAAAAGAGAAAAAAGAATATTCCTCTAATAATGGCGAGAGAGAAAAAAATGCAATTAAAATTTATTTATTCTTTTTTTTTTCTGAAAATGTATTTTTGTTTTGTTTCTCAGTGATTTTAACATTACTTAGGAGACAGATACATTATGTCTCTCTATTTTTAAGCATTAGTTATAGAATAATTTCATGTAACGATTTGGGCTAAAAGACATTTGTAAAAATCTTATTTTTGAAAATGGGTAATATATAATTATACCATTTTTCTTTATTGAAAATTCTTTTTTATGTCAATGTTTTAGAATGACTAGTTTCTTCTTTTTGTCTTTATAATTATAATACAAAACAATACGGTTTCTTAATTTGGATAAATTTATTGTCTCTATTTAAAATAATTGACTGTTAGCAAAAGATATTATTCATCTTTCATATGAAGGAGAATAATATGATTCAAAATAAGTAATTGTAAAAAAGATTATTGGTACATAACTGTTTAAAAATACTGGGAAAATTTTCATATAGCATATATCCCTAAGACAAGATTTTAAATAAAATTACACATTGCTTAATTTTTACTACTTAAAAATACATTTACAATTTCAATTAGAAATACTCTATTGTTTGAAATATTAAGAAATTATGTTTTGAAATATTAAATATGTTTGTTATATCAATTTATTAAATACAATTCTAGGAGATATAAAAATCTAATAGAGGATATTTTATTTGTATTTAAATTAAAAAGCGTTTTATATTTTGTTTTCACAGAGTGTTGCTTCTTTACTTTATTTCAATAAAATATTTGTTTTTCCAAGTTTGGCTCCATTTCTATGGCTTTATAAGCTTTAAATGGATTCTTTACAAAAATAAAAATTAAACTTTCATTTCCTAAATATTCCATTCCTACTTGTGGTAGCATATATTCTTTATATAAATTTACATTTTATTAGAGTTCAAAAATTGGGAGTAAGTTAAGAAAATCACAATTTTTATTCTTATAGATTTGTCCAAAATATTCATATTAAAATCTACTTACAAATTTTAATCTGTCAAATGGAAATGAAAACTTAGTCTAAAATTCAATCGCTTTTTTTCTCTTTATATCAAACATTTATGTATGAATGAAAAAAATACAGATTTATCAAATTCAAGTTAATAACTACATATTTTGTTGTCAGTTTGAAAAAAAAAATCAAAACCTTGAAAGAGAAAATTATATCTTGATGATTATCCATTTTATGCATATTTCAAAACATAACTTACTTCATTTCAGAAATCTAATGTAAGGAAAATTGCATAAATAATTTTAATATTTTGAAGAAATCTAAAAAAAAAAAATATTTCTTTGAATTCAGTACCACAAATTATGAGAAAAATTGCAAACTTCTTCACAATGAAAGAATTATTATAAAGTAAATTTTTCAAAAAATTATTATTTTTAATTCTGATAATCATTTTACATGTCTGTATATATTTAATCTTATTAATTTATGCTTCCTGAAGATAATTAAAATTCTTAATTTTTTTATCTTTATCAAGCAATAATTGCATGATGATAAAATTTCAAAATGCGCTTGCAATCCGTATACTTTAAAAGTAAGCAAATATATTGTCTTTCCCATATTTATTTAAAATTTTTTTACCCTCTTTTTTAATTCAGTGGCATTTCTTAATGAAAAGTGAAAAAATATTTTGAATAAAGGAAATGAATCCAATATTTACAGAATATTTATAAAAAGCGTACTTTAATACCTGAGATAATACATAACTAGTATTTGAATTAAAGGGAAACAAAATATTATGTCAGACGTTTGAAATACAGAAAGATAAGTGTTCCATGAAATTTGGTGAAACAGTTGAAATACACCAAATGTGCAAATTTCTATCAAATTTTAAGTAAAATTTATTCAGAGTAAATCCGTCTGTCTTACTGCTCGGATAGAATTAACATAATAATTACTAAACGAAGAGAGTTGGACAGATAAAATTCGGTACACAGATTATAATAGCATTGACCTTGTCAAACTTTGACATATCCAACTATGGCCAACTGTATATCAGCCTGTACTTTCTGAAATATGTTAACTCAATAATTAAAAAATGAAATAACTTAAATACATAAAATTTTGCACGAGATTGTGTGAATAAATGCAGCTTAATTTCATTTGGTGAAGGAAAATACTTCTAAAATAACAATTTGAGTGATTACATGTTACTAACACGTACCAGGGATTAATTGTAAAATATTTCGCAAATATGACAGATTCAGTAAAAATGCCAAACTCCCACCAACAGTTAATATTTCGTAAGTATTATACTCCAATTGTACTCAAGAGATTCGCTGGAAGTCGAATTCATTAAAGGTTATGAGAGAAAGTTTTAGGCAGATCACTTCTCGGATTTGCAGCATTTTCAAAAAATTACTATTTAAGTGCCCTTCCTAATTTAAATTGAAGGGTTTGCTGCAAAAATAATGTAGCACCAATTTCGGGAAATTTAGTGCTACATGCACAACCACGTGGTAAAAATTAAAAAAAAAATCTATTTTTTGGTTCTAAAAGAATGCGAGAACTATGATATCCAACCTTAGTTCTCACGTTACTCAAGGGATGTAGATGTCTGTCTGAAAGAATTTAGAATTTTCAGACGGTTTTTATGACTTTTTGAAAATTTGAGTTAATGGAGCTACTTTCTTTTCGCTGCAAACCCTTCAATTTCTGGATGCTTGCAGTTAAGATTAGAACATCTTAAAAAAAGAGATACCTTTCAAAGAACAGAGAAAATGATGGAACATTTTATTGGAATATTCTTGGTCTAAATCCGCTATAAACTACACCAGAAGATACTAATTCTTTCATAGATGCGGCTCTCTAACGTGTCTCTTGTGGCCATGAATTGATGAAAATTGTTCTTTTACGTGGATGGCCATTATTTCCCCTAATTCATTGATTCCTAAAAGCATCAGTCGGTAAATGGTGTCTTATCTCTTCAGTGTTTAGTTGTGACAGGTAGGCGAAAGGATAATTAAATGAAGTGTGGATAATAGTGAAGCCTTCTTCTGTAGATGAAAGAGTAAGAGATTAAACACATATTTTGTGAAACCTCACTTGCCACGTTAATGAATTTATTTCTTCTGATGAAAGGCGTAATTACAAGAAAATCGGGGTAATATTTAACGGTTGTGTGGACCTTTAACTCGCCTGCGCTTTCTTGACCGTTTGAAGAATTTTAAATGGATTTAAGAAATACCTTACAGAATACTATCAGTATCCCCAAAGCATGGAATAACATCCAAGAGAAAGAATTAGCTTTAACCTCAAGTCTAGCTTGCCTTCGATATGATAAGGATATGCTTTGCAATATTAAACAAACACAAAAATATATTTAGAAATCGTCAAAAAGGACTAAAAAATAATTTTTATGACACACATTCAGAAATGCTTAGACAATGAAAAAGCTAAAAATATGATATTTCATAATGTGTTTTGAATCACTATTTAAAATAAGACGTAAACAAAGAAAGGTATCTCCTATTCATACCACGGTTCTTGCTGATTGCGCTTGTGTAGTTCGATGTTTTCGCACATGCAGTTTCACGTTTTCGCACCTGCGGAAACGTGAAACAGGAAAAAATTTAACATGCGGAAACAGAAAAAAATTTAAAATCGCATCTATAAACTCATTTTTTAAAATTTGATACGACTTCACCATGCTAAAATCCTCCTCATAAATATCCTATAAAATGCTACAAATATCTTTAATATTAATTATAAATTCTCACGTTTCTCTCTTTCAAACATACAGACGCTTTATAGTTTAGTTATGTTAACGTCCCATTTTGAAGCCACCCCAGGGTTATTTTGGGATGGGCCTCGTAACTTGGAACCGTGGTCAGATGACGAGGACGACACTTGAGCTGGTACCTCCCTCTCCACACCACACCAGTGGGAGGGCGTTTCGCCCCACCAGTTTTGCGCACCAGACTAGCTTACACGATGGTTTTTCTGGTTCCGAAGCCGAGACCTTAATACCAGGTCACCTTGGCCTGCACAGGCGTTTTTTAGAGACCCATTTATACTATGTATGATAGTAATGATACTTTTGAAATAAAGTACGACTTTCTTACTGTTATTTCAAATTAGAGTTGCACAAATAAACTGTTTCTTAGCATGCCGGTAATATCTAGTTGGAAAACGAACTTTCTTGCTTTATATTCAATGAAGGCCACTCATAGTAATTATTTAGGTTATTTTAATCCAAGAATAAAATAAATATGATTGAATGAAAATAATTTTTCTTAGTAAGATCTGCTGGGATTATTTTTCACAAACATTAGTAGTTTTTATTTATTTTTAAGAAATGTCATTCAAGGTATTTGCTGTGAACATTCAGTTTTGAGAAGATTTAAGGTTATTATTAGACGTTTTGAATCAGCTTTTACAAATTAAATTTGCAATGAATTAACTATTTTAAAACATATTTTTCATGTTCATATAATGGAATGAATTTTTCCTTTAATGAATGGCATTTTTTTATTTTCTTGTATAAAATTTTGGCAACAGGAGGCATGCACTCCTTTAATGATATATATATATATAGATTCAATGATATATATTTAAAAATTGAGTTAAAGAACTACAAACCATTAATAATATGAAACTTTTTAAAGAAAGGTTTTCTTAAAGGCTTCAGGAAATTCCCAAAAATAAACCATATAAAATGATTTCGTCATTTACAATGATAGAGCTTTCAAATCCTCTTTAAGGTAAGAGTTGTATTTATTTAAATTTTTCTGTCTTATTTTCATTTGATAATTTTGTAATAAGTACTAAATAAAAACACATTATAAAAAAAGTTTGTAGTTGTAAGTTTTTTACGTCATATAAAATAGCTTAACGTTATTGTATATTGTTATTTAAAATTTAAGATTAAAAATTTCAACCTGCTTTGCATAAATTTTGATTGAAAAAAACTTATCAAGATTTTGTAATTTTGAAATAGCACCTACCACGTTTTGATTTTAAAAAATGTTAACATTAAAATAAATTCAACGAGAAAGATAGTAATTTTAATAAAATCGGTCACTATTAAAACGAAAAAATTATTAATTTGTGACAATGATAAAATTATTATTCTGTCAAGATTTTATGAAAAAAATAATAGGTGGGGATTCTATATAATCAATAAAAAAATTGTGCAGTAAATAAAACAGTAAATAGCTGTACAGTAAATAATTCAATTGTATTCATTGTACAGTAAATAGCCATTTTAAGACAGTTTATATTATATATAAAATATATATAAACATATCTCTTAGCGTAGGCGTTGCCTAAGAGACGATACTTTTGGGTTTTTAAAACTTTGATTTCTTCCCTCCAGGTAGGCATAATTTATGTTCAAGAATACGTGGTAAGATATGAGTCAGCTCACATCGCGATACGAGAGCAAAAGAGACCGAAATCTCTTCATCAGAGATTTCATACTATGAAACACGTCTCAGTCCAGGTAAGATAACACCAAAAGAATGTCACAAGAATCAAAGACCCGCGCCCATCACTCTACTCGGAGAACATTTTTATGGGAACTGAAACAAGAAACCTTGTCAGATTGTAGCTAATATGGGCGAAATAAAGACAAAAATCAGGACATCAATCAAGCTTTAAACTACATTAAGAGATAAAATTACATATATCATTGAATAATAAAGAAATTTTCTTAGTTCATGCAATATTTAGGAGACCGCCTTTTATACAAAAAATTTGGTACGTTTCCGTTATAACGTCAAATACAACGAACCGCCCCACTCCCAAAGAAAGTCATCAAATAATCGTTAGTCGAAGAAAGTGAAAAATTGCCAAAAAATGCAAAAATTCTTCAAAACGCTCAAAATTAGTCAAATTCACGTTACGTGGCGACTTTGTGCGCGTTTTGTTCACATTGACACATCTGTTTTGCCATTCATGACGACTTGACTCGCGTTTCGCTCACACTAGCGACATCTTGCGCCCGTATGACGGAAAAGTACCAGATTGCTATAATGAGAAACTTAAATTCATCCATATTGTTTTGTAAATAAAATGCCATATTGATTCACAAATGTATTTAAAGAATAAAAATAGAATTTTCTCTTCGTTTCTAACACGTTTTATCCATTTGAAGAATTAGAAGAATTTAAAAAAGAAATTATTTTTATATATTTTATGAAGATAAAAACATATATTCCCTGCAAATTATAATTTTTTCCTAAATACAAAAAACATAGCAACTATTTTAAATCTCCTAGTGAAATTGATAAAATGTTATAGTAAATAAAAAGATGAAATGAAATTACTTTAAAATATTTCTTTAAAAGCAGTTGCATTCTACAAATGCATATTGATTTGGAATTTAATACTGGTTGCATTCCAAAAGGCGTTTTGATTAAGGATGCGTACGGAAAAAACAAAAAAAATTCAACTTTCAGAAAAACAAATTAATTGGATTTTCAGCGTTTTATAACTATCTAAAAATCTAGTACTTTGCTGCAACCTATGCTATTAAAGTATCTGCAGATAAATAACTGAAGTGAATAAGTCAAAAAAGGAAAATAACTGAAGTTCTGTATTTATTAACGAATTTTACCGTTTTAACTTTTACTATAGAATGAAATGTGTTATTTTTTTATTCTGTATTGAGATATGTTTTTAGATAAAATAAATCCACCAACATATCAAATAATGATTTAAATATGTGATGCGCCTTATTCAAAGTATAACGGAATAAAATTAAATTTTACAAATATAAAGCAGGAATGTAAAATCTGGAATATAGATATCTTGGACATATATTGTTACTGATTCCGCTACTACTAAGTCTGCAAATTCAACGGATTTGCGTGTAGTGGATATATGGTGTTGAGACAATCAGTAGGTCTCAGCAGAACTAAAACCATGATGATTATTTAAAAAGAAGACACCAATACAAAGACGACAAATATGTACAGAAATATGAACTCACAGACGCACACTACAACAGACAGTAGCCCACAAGTAGTAATTGGTAATAACATCGACCTCAGCACACAAAGCGGCCAGATTTAATTCAACAGAAGAAGGAACATTCGGCACTCCGTTTTACGGTCTCTTCTGAAAAAGGTCAACCGGCTGAAATTCTCCGCTCTCTTCACGCTTTAGCTGTATCCAACTGCTACACGAATGGCTACTTTATACACAACTTGATGATACTTCCTCAACAACAGTCAAGTTCAGTAATAACTTGGGCTCCACACAACGTTCGACTATTCCGCCTTGCTTTAATATCCGCTCGCAGACTCGTTTAGCGGCTCCACCTTCAATTCATTGCAGTTTGAGACTGCCGGTCTTTTATAGTTCCAGGGAGATGGGACGAGAAGATTCGGGACTGATCAGGCGTATCCCAGTTAATATTTGATGAATCGTTAAAATTCGACGAGTCCAACAATACCTATTTAGTTTCCTAAATGGCCAAATCCATTGCCAAGTAGCCACACTGTCACACCCCACTAAGCTGATCCCAAAATTCCTTTTCAGTGATCGAACTAACCCTGCTAGGAAGCAACATTATAGATTTAAAAAAATCTTTTATTTCAAGTCGGAAAGGTAAATATTTTAAATTATATATAATTAATCTTTAAATATAAATAAAATGCGACTGAATGAGTATCTGCTGAAAATAGGCTTACTATTAAGTAACATACTTTCAATTTATTTCTGATTATTTAATATTTCAATCATACAGAAATTTTCGAAAATTTTATTTATTAGGAACAATTTATTCATAGCATATTATAAAAGAAATAAATAGCCATAATGTATTAATACTCGCTTTGATGTCAGGTAATAAATAAAAGTGAAATTCCTATGTTGATTAATTGATGAATCAACCAAAGGTTAATTTTCTATAATTTGGCCATAATTTGGGAGACCACATTTTTTTGAAAAACATTTCTTAGTCCATCTTTATTTATCGCGTTTTATATTAGATATGCGTGAATATATTTAAAAAAATTCAGTTTATTATATATATATTACACATTGCTGGAAGAAATATTCTTAAATATTTACATGAACTTCATGCCCATATCTGAAAATATATATGGCCAGATTCGATTTTGAAAACGGCTCTCATTAATAATTCTACTCATGTTGCAAGACTTCATACAGAATGTTAAAGAAAACTTTACTAGCTATTTTTGTAGCTGTAGAATTAGTTTAGCCAGCATATTGTTAGAGCTGAAAATATTGTCAACAAATGCTTGGCGCATAAAATTCATTTAATAGAACAATTCGTGAAATGTATAGCATGATCATACATATTTGAATAGATAATCCAAATTTAAAAACATCTCTGAATTTTTTATATTCTTAAACAAAAACTTTTTATGTTTTGGAAGACGATTCATTTCCAAAATTACAAAAATGGCAATGCTAGTACACTTTGTAAATTATAGACTTCGCATTTAAATAATAATTCTAAAAAAAAAACTGGCAAATGTTCAAATTGTATAAAAAGGAATATAATATAATTGTATTGATTATAAAATGTTTTATATAAAGATTAAATAGAATATTCTTAGTATGAATATTTGAAAATAGTGGCAAAAGAAAAGAATTTCGCTGTATATTAAAATGGTATGTCTCTAAATATATTCAAAATTTTAAATCGACATTTATCTTTCACAAAAAAGCTAACATTGGAAATTCGTCGATAGTCATGCTAAAGAAGAGATAAAAAAAAGGATAAAATAACACTTTCCATTGCTAAGATTTGAATTTAGGCATTCAAATAAACTTTGTATATCCCTTCCTTCGACTAAAATATTGACACAAAAATAATTTTCTGTGCTAAGCAAAAGCTTATTGAACATTAGCTGCTCTGCATTTTATATGTAATATGTTTGTTTCTTCTAGGCGAACTACTTGAATATATATCAAAATATTCATGAGAAATCTGGTATGATATTTTTGAACAGGTTATATACTGGCTAACATTGTAGCTGCAGTGTAACTAAAGCCCAAATCTTTTTCCTTTTGTATTTCTCAATAAATTACAAAGAATTGCTAGATTATTTTAGATTTTACTCGAAGGTAAAAAAATAACTTTTCTTGTGATATTTTTTTAAAAACATCTTTAGAAAAAATATGTTAAAAAGTTTAAGATAAGATCTAGTAAACTGAAAGTAATAAATAGATTATATTTGATGAATTCGAAAAATGAAGCTAACGATAAGGTAAATATTTTTAAAATTTACAGCAAGAAAAATCATGATAAGATAAAAAAAGCATATGATTTAAGATAAGAAAGTAAAATAAGACATAATATTATCACAATATTTTTAAGTGATGACACATAAATCATTTCTGAAAATATTAAAATCATGAATATTATACAATTTAGTTTCTAAGTCACCATCTCTTAGAAATATTCCCTTTTAGTTTGCAATTTGAAGATTTATTCTTGTGAAAAAAATACGTATCAGAAAAGAATAAAATTTTTCGATTTTGGGGTAGATATTTTTAATTTTCTAAATGGACACTAACTTTTTAAATAACTTAATTGATTTCCATATTGGTTTCACATATTTCTTTATCCATGTTAGCTGCTAATTTTTTATTTAAAAAAATTATTTTCAGAATTTGACGAAAACAAAATACTTTCATTTATTAGGTACTCTTTCTTAAAAATATTTTTATGCATGTTACATAATATGTTTTTATCTTAATTACTAAAATATATGTGAAATAAGTTTCTTATTTAAGAAATTAATACTAAGAAATTCTTATTTGAGTGTGAAATAAGAGTTTCTGCAATAAAAAAACGCCCAATAACTTTGTTTCAAATTAAAGAATAAATATTATTGAATTCTTTTCTTACAATCGATCTTATTTTTAAATGCATAAGTTCTAATTCTTTTTTAATAGGATCAATAATAAATAGAAAAAAAGTAAATAATTATTTCCCTTATTCTGTAACGTTTCGAAATCCTCAATTTAGCAAGAAAGAATATTTTAGAAAAATATAATCCACATTATGCTTCTAACTTAACTGTTGACAGTGACAATGAATTCCCCCTGGATTCGACGTTTCTCTGGGTTAGAGTGCTAAAGAAACAGGCGGGAATGTTTTCTGTCTTAAGTGAAAGTGGCGTTCTTTTTTTTGAATTTTTTTCTTCTTTTTTTCCACTATTTTGACTTTTTACGAATTTATTTCCTTTGCAACAGTGGTTTGGCAGCTGTGATTATGTAGTAAATAAAGTGGAGGTCACGTTTTTGTTTAGGTGCAGTTTTAGGTTTTGAAATGAACAAAGAAACATTTTTGCTGTCGTTCTTGTGTTCCTTTTACGAGTCTCGGAATTCGGAATACCTAAAATGTCGGTGTGAAAACACTTTATAAAAGTAAATGTTGCTGTCGTAAAAATATGCTGTTATTGATCTAGTAAAAAGGAATATTTAATATTCAGAAAAGGTTTTTCTTTTATAAATGTACGGTAAATTATTTTTTAAACAACTAGCATTATGATGGACTAAAAATATCTTTTTAACTGGAAACAGCATTAATACTATGTCCTAAATTTACTTTTTCCCCAACATATTGACAAATAGTTAAAGAAATGTATTTAAAATGTTAAATAAAGTTATATCTAGAACGTTAATTATATTGTTACCCTCTTCACTATCGATGAAGTTTCACATGACTATTCCGCACCCCCAATTAATGCTACATGATTATTTTTTAAGATTAGTCATTGATTAAATACGTAAATGAAATAATTGAATTAAAAGAAATCGTTAATGGGTTTTAGTTAAAAATGAGGGAACTGAGTCTGCTTTTTTTTCTGACAGATTCATTGAACGAATTGAAATTATATTCCTAAGCCTTATTTCAAAACGTATTTAAACTTTGAAAAAATTTGAACTCGTGATTTGTAAGAATCATTACGCTTCCAATCTGCTAGCTTCCAACAAATACATCTTAAAAATTACATTTAAGAGCAGAAAACTTAAAAAAATACTCTTAGATAGTAAGATTTAATTTGATGAAAGGAAGTAAGAGGTCTTTACCCTAAAGTTGATGAATTCTGTCAAATGTTGAAATAAGTCTAGTCAGGAGAAGTTTACCTAATAGTCTATCCGAATAATATTTAACCTAAAAACAAAACAATGAGAGTTTGTTACAAAGAATTAAAACTTAAAATTGTAGATACAAATTATAGTTGAAGCTAAATCCATAAAGAGGTCGACTTTTCCTCTGCCTGTACTTTTACATATAAGGGAATGCGATATTTCAAAAAGCACAAGGCTACTTTATATATAATTTGGTAATCAATTCTATGAGCGCAAATGTAATTATGAGAGGAATTTTAACTTTAATCTGTTGGAAAAGGAAGTCTGAAACAAACATACCAATTCTATGGTACTTGTATAATTGCCCCATCTATGTATGTCTCCAAAGTCTTCTTCAATACATTTTTTTAAATTATTATTTGACAATTGCATACCGTTAATAATACACATTCTCAATTTTTTGAGAGCATGTAAGAAACTTTCGGAAAGACCACTCCTCCAGGTTAAGTTACAGAATTGAACTATTTAAAGTCTATTTTTATAAATAGCTAACTTGCATATAAATGTTATTATTGA
Source organism: Argiope trifasciata (assembly GCA_026543055.1). NCBI lineage: Eukaryota > Metazoa > Arthropoda > Arachnida > Araneae > Araneidae > Argiope > Argiope trifasciata. The sequence continues at coordinate 1,490,238 of JAPMOQ010018023.1, forward strand.
AGACTGATGTTGCACTAATGGGAAAAATAAGAGGTAAAAATAACTTTATGAAAGTGCTAATACATTTTAATAAATTATATGCTATCACAAACCTTCTAAAAATTTTTATTTAAGAAATCATGCAAGTTTTTTTTTATCTTCCTTCATTGAACATGAATAATAACAGAATGATTGTTGAAATTACAGTTTATTATTTTATTTTTGATATATTACAAATAAATTTGATTTTAGTGATAAATAAGAAACGGTTGTTCCTTAACTTTTGCGGCACACTATCTTTTACGTTTGACGCTTACACAAAAAATTTATAGATAACTTATTTAGGCCAATAGAAGTAGACAAGTTGAATTTTGTAGAGATTATACTTTTGGAATCGTACATCAACTGTAACACTGCGCCAATAGAGCTGTGAAAAGCGCGTCTAAGCGATCACTGCTATGAAGCTCTTATATAAGTAAAATATCCTTTTTGAATTAAAGTAAAGAGACTATACATGTGAAATAGATTTAGCAGATTCAAAGAGCACAACAAAGTGATTTGCTGACTTTCACTATTGAAGGGCAATGCTTGGAGCATTTTTTTTTTGAAATTTGTTTTGTTTATCTCCGCTATTTTTTTACAATTATTGTAAAATAGAAATTGTAATTATATTTAAAATGAAAATATATATATTTATATGCACAGTATGGTTAAGAAATATTTATTCAATTAACCAATGTTGGCAAAACTAGAACAGAAAACACACACAAAAAGAGTGCAGTTAACCTATTTAACCTTAGGAGTGCATACGTTGAATTACTTGAAAATTTTACTTATTGTTTTGGTTTTTGGTGTGTTCTGGAAGTGCTATCAAGGAACATTGCAGTGATGCGGGAAAAATGAATAAATTTTCTAGATTTTGAAAAATAAGCATTGTGTTATACCTGCGCATCAGACTTGATATGCTTCAAGATACACCACACGTAGGCTTGTTTAGATTTGCAATTTAAGAACAATATTTAACACATTTTCGATGTTTCGGAAAGACAATCTAATCAATAAGTTTAACTACAATTTATTTAATTAGAATTTAGCTTCCAACGCAATTAAATTGTAATAAAATTAAAAAAATATATTAAAATTCATATATATTTATAAAGTATTTATAAATTTATTTAAAAAGAAAGTTATATAGTTATTTAAAACGAAACTCCGTTTTTAATTATATGTGAAGGTATATATAGTTACTGCTGAAAAATAGAGAAATAAAGTCACAAAACTTGAATCTCCCAGAATAAGAGCCAACCACTTAAAATAATGCTGACACTTTCAAGCAATATTCATTGAATTCAATTTCCTTTTCAAAAAAGACGTAATTTTTTTAGGCCTAGCGTTCCGCCGAACAACATGATTGGCGTAGCATTCCACCCGATAGAACATCTAATTTTATCCTACCATTATACGTATACTTTCTCGATACATATTTTCAAAAAAATATATAGAATGAATTGTTCAAAACAATCAACAAAATAACATTGAAATTATTTTTCCACACATTTTTTTCTATATTAGAAAACAATGAGCAAAATTCCTTGAACACATAGCGCGCTATAGCTGAATGATTTTAATTTATTTTTCATGATTTTCGAAGCGATCGAAGTTAGATGTTACATGTTGTTGAGCACAGCGCTCCAAAAGAATAGAGAAATTTATCTCTTTACTGATATCTTATTTTCCATATTATTTCGAAATTTTATAATTTATAATTTATGCAAGAATAATTTATTTATAATTTATAATTTATTTTATAATTTATGCAAGATATTTTTTATAATTTATGCAAGAATAATTATAAATTCAATTTAATCTCTTATGCATATTTGTCTCAATTTTTCTATTTGTTTGGCCTTGATGAATAAAGAAAAATAATTAATTGGATAATAACAAAAATTACAAATAAGGTTTTAAATCATATTTTATAAATTTATTAAAAGTAGATAGCTTTTTTTTCTTATTTATAACCCTATAAGTCCAACATAAGAAATGCTTCACATATTTCGAAGAAATTCTTGAAAGCATCATTAGATTATGTTTTTTAAAAAAACCACATTATATATGTAATCACTTCTCTAAGATTACTAAAATGACAATATAATTGCACTTCCATAATTAAACTTTTTGCCGCATAAACGTATTCTTATCATTATAAAAATTTTATATAAATAAAAATATATTAAGAAAAACATTGCATTTTTCTTTAATTACAAGGAATAAAAATTGGCAGTGTGTATATGTATTTTATAATAATATTTATGTTTCACAAAAAAAAAGACATTGGGAATTTCTCTATTTTATGCTATGAAAGAATGGATTGAATGTCCAAATAAATTTTGCATATTCCCTTTATTCGAGTAAAATATACATAAAAATAAAAAATTTTTATGCGATTAAAAACCTATTCAGTATTTGTTGCTATTTTATTTTATATGTATTTTTTATGCTATTTTATTTTATATGTAGTAATATTTCGTCTAATGAATTGGTTGAATCGTCACCGGACTCAAGTTCATTCTCACTTGAAAGTTCGCCGTTGATTATGCCAGAATTCTGAAAAGAATTTTTGATTGTGTCAGGAGACACCTCGTCCCACGCTTGCTTGATCCACCGACAAACTTCGGAATACGATGCTTTACGCATTGTTCCTTTTTTAATATAGGTATGGATACCTTCACTCATCCATTTCTCCCATAGTCGTCGAACTTTTGATTTGAAAGATTTATTCACCCCCACATCTAAGGCTGCAGTTTTTTAGTGAGACCACCTGGAATTATGCATATGTTTGCGGAAACAGATTTACAAGCGCGTTTTGTTTCATCACTGATATGAGTTTTCATCGAATCCATTATTAACATTCCACTAGGTTTAAAAAATGCACCCTTTTTTTTTCGCCATATGTCTGATAACCATTCATTCATTATTTCTTGGTTCATCCAGCCATTAGGATTAACAGCGACTTTTATTCCTTTAGGGAATTCCTCCTTGATCACAGTCTTTCTTTTAAAGACAACCATAGCATCCAATTTCTCTCCACTAGCAGAGCAAGAGAGTATAACTGTAAACGAAGTTTTTTCGTTTCCCGTCGTTACAACTGGCACAGAACGAACACCTACAGATTCCACAGTCCTGTTTAGGGGGCAATCAAAACATAACGGCACTTCATCCATATTGATGATCTGATTAGGACTGTAATTTTTTTCCGAAATTTTCAGTTTTACGTACTCTAAAAAATTTTTCTTGCCAGTCATCTGGCAATTTATGACCAATAGTCGTGCGACTTCTAATTCGCAAATGTTTTCGTTGCATAAAACGATGGCACCAAGAAGGTCCTGCAGAGAAATTATTTATATGCATTTCATTGGCCAGAACTTTGGCTTTCAGCCGAATTTTTGTAGTTGATATTGGTATACCGGCATCTCTTTGTCCCAGTATCCAATTGTGCAAATTGTCTTCCAGTGTCGGCCAGTGAGGAAGTCCATATCTTTTGGCTCTTCGTTTCTTTAGACATTGCAATAAATTATTTTTGTTTTTCCTCCACAATCTTACATTCGATTCATCGACGCAAAACATTCTTCCCGCTTCTCGATTTCCAACTTTTTCAGCTTTTGACATAACGTTGAGTTTGAATTCTGCCGTGTAACTAACACGCTGTCGTTTTGAAGCCATTTTTTTTTTCGCCCTCGGTTACAAATATTTCACACAAAAAAATCCCTATGCCGATTACGCTTGTTTCAAGAAAATAGGCGGGAAATATGTACGCCAAATCTACTAATACCGAGGATTCACACCTGGACGTCACGTGTCTCATTGCGTATTTTTGTGATTGAACGCCAACTTTTATTCTTCAGAAGAACTATCTTTTGCCGCTCAAATATTAAAATTCGGTAGATAATACGCACCGGAAGATAATCCGCAGACATGAAATCAGGATTTTTTTATGCACATAATCCGCGGATTATAGGCCAGAAAATACGGTAATATATATCTGATTCTTTGAGATGAATTGCTTAAATATCCTTGAATTAATTCAGAAAAAGTTTGATGTAATATTTTTTTTGAATATGTTGCGTAACATTGTAGTTTCCAAATAAGTCAAGCTTAAATCTTTTCCTTTTCGTAGTTCTGAATAAAGGAATACTCTTAGTAAAATCTAAAAAAAATCTTGCAAGAATTTCAAGATTCTTTTAGATTTTATCAAAAATAAGTATAGCTTTTCAGAGATTTTTTTAAAAAAATGATAAATATGAAAGAAACGTAAACAAGATATTAATATGTTGAAGATAACGTCTAGTAAACTGAAAGTAATAAAACAGATTATATTTGCCTTATCTGAAAAATTTAGCTATCGATTAAAGTTGCAAAATATTTTAATCTTAAGGCAAATATTTTTAAAATTTAGCGCAAGAAAAATCATTGTAAGATGAAAAAAAAAAATCCTTAAAGATAAAAATGCATAATAGGATGTGATAATGTGTTTGAACACAAAATTATCGTACATTTTTTTCCTAATGATGAAAGATAAAATATTTCTAAAACTTCTATTAAAATCAGGAATATTATGCAATTTAATTTCTAAGTCAGTATTTCGTAGAATAATTCGCTTTTATTCAGCAATCTGAAGATAAATTCTTTTTTGTCCAAGTGAGAAATTGTGTATTAGAATAGAGCACGGTTTTTAGATTTCTTTTTCCGTTTCTTAATTTTTCCGTTTTTTTTACTGTACAATAAACTTTTTCAACAACGATTTCCCATATTTCCTTATTCAGGTCAGCTATTCATTTTTTTTTTAATATTTTGCTTTATATTCAGAATTCTGATGGAAATAAAATTTCCATTCAATAGGTACTCCCAATTGAAAATACGTTTTAAACATCTTTCATAATCTGTTTATATCTTTATTACTTGAATAAATGTGAAATAAAGTTTTTTATTTTATTTAAGAAGTTATTATTAAGGAATTCTTATTTAAATGTGAAATAAGGCTCTTATTTTAGAAGTTATTATTAAGA
>JAPMOQ010018023.1:1495292-1546873 GCA_026543055.1 Argiope trifasciata
TATTTAAATGTGAAATAAGGCTCTTATTTTAGAAGTTATTATTAAGAAATTCTTATTTAAATGTGAAATAATGTACATAAGAAGTTATTTTTTACAAATTCTTATTCATTTAAATGTCAAATAAGGCTCTTATTTAAGAAGTAATTATTAAGAACTTTTTATTGAAATGGGAAATAAGCTTCTTATTTAAGAAGTTATTTATAAGAAATCCTATTTAAATGTGAAATAAAAAAATTAAAAAAAAGAATTCATACAATAAAAAACACCAAATAACCTTATAGTACATTAAGGAATAAATATTCTTAAAATGTTTTTAAATTTGGAATTATTTTTAAACATATAAATTCTCAATACATCAACGATAATAAAAACATGCCTTACTTTTTCTGTAATACATCGGAATCTTCTATTTAGAAAGAATATTTTTTTAAAAAGATAATCCACATTATGCTTCTAACACCTTTGTTGACAGGGACAATGAATCCCTCATGGGTTCAAACTTTTTCTGGCTTAGAGTGCTAAGGAAACACACACGAATGTTTTCTGCCCCATGGGAAATTGTTCTTTTCTTAGATTTTTTTTTACACTGTTTTGACCTTTTACGATTTATTTCCTTTGCAGCAATGATTTCGCAACTGTGATTATGTAGTAAATAAAGTGGAGGTTATGAATTTGTTTTGGTGCAGAAACGAGAAAAGAAACAATTTAATTGCCGTTCTTATGTACAATTTACAAGTCTAGAAATCAGGAATTAATCAAAATATCGGTGTAAAATCACTTTATAAAAGTAATTGTTGCTGTCGTAGAAATATGCTGCTATTGATCTACTCTATGCAACTCTTTGTTGAAAATATTTTTTAAAAGTCTTGCATAATATGTTTTTATCTTCATTTTTTTAATATATGTGAAATAAGTTTCTTAGCACTAAGGAATTCTTATTTAAAAGTGAAATAAGATTTTTTTTATTTAAGAAGTTATTATTAAGAAATTCTTACTTAAATGTGAAATAGGATTCTTATTTAAGAAGTTAAGAAATTATTTACATATGAAATAAGATTCTTATTTAAGAAGTTATTAATGAGAAATTCTTATTAAAATGTGAAATAAAAATTTATACATAAAAAAATTTCCAATGTTTTTGTAGCAAATTAAAGAATAAACATTCTCGAATTGTGTTTTGAGAATCGAAATTGTTTTTTAACTGCATAAATTCTAATTCTTTATTAATAGGAACAATAATAAATGTAAATAGTTCTTTTACTTATGCTGCAACACTTCGAAATCTTCAATTTAGCAAGAAAGAAAGTTTTTTTAAAAATAGATAATCTACATTATGCTTCTAAATAACTGTTGACAGTGACAAAGAATCCATTCTCTGGCCTAGAGTGCTAAAGAAACAGGCAAGAATGTCTTCTGTCCCAGGGGCAAATTGTGTTCTTTTCTTTAGATTTTTTTTATCCGCTTTTTTGATCTTTTACGATTTATTTCCTTTGCAGCAATGACATGGCAGCAGTGATTGTGTAGTAAATAAAGTGGAGGTCACGTTTTTGTTTAGGTACAGTTTTAGGGGTAGAAATGAACAAAGAAACAATTTAATTGTTGTCCTTATGTACAATTTGCAAGTCTCGGAATTAGGAATGATCAAAATGTCGGTGTGAAATCCCTTTATAAAAGTAACTGTCTTAGAAAAAATGCTGCTATTGATCTACTCTATGCTACACTTTGTTGAAGATATTTTTTTAAGCATCTTACATAACATGGTTTTATCTACATTACTTAAACATATGTGAAATTTATTTCTTATTTGAGAGAATTATTATTTAAATGTGAAATAAGAATTTATACAATAAAAAAACACCCAATACTTTTGTAGCAAATTAAAGAATAAACATTCTTGAATTGCTTTTTAAAATCGAAATTATTTTAAGTGCCCCAATTCTAATTCTTTATTGACAAGAACAATAATAAATAATGTAAATAATTCTTTTACTTATTCTGTAACACATCGGGATCCTCAATTAAGTAAGAAAGAATATTTTAGAAAAAGATAATCCACGTTATGCTTCTAACCTAACTGTGGACAGTGACAATGAATTCCCCCTGGGTTCAACTTTTCTCTGCCTTAGATTACTAAGGAAACACACGCGTATGTTTTCTGCTGTAAGTGAAAATGACGTTCTTTTTCTTAGATTGTTTTCCTTTTTTCCACTGTTTTGACCTTTAAAGATTTATTTCCTTTGCAGCAATGACTTGGCAGCAGTGATTATGTAGTAAATAAAGTGGAGGCCACGTTTTTGTTTAGGTGCTGTTTTAAGAGTAGAAATGAACAAAGAATCATTTTAGTTGCCGTATGCATGCTTCTTTTACGAGACTCGGAATTGAAAAAATTCAATACTTGGAACTGAAAATCTGATGGCGCTGTGATTTTGGAGAAGTGAAAAGAATACACAACAGCTAAAGAAACTAAATATTTTATGTCATAAAATTTTTTCAGAAATAACATCGGCTTTTATGATCAGACAAAAATGTTTTTAAAAGTGTCAAAACCAAATACGAAGTCTTTGATTTACTTTTTATGTACCACCATTTAAATAAATAGTAGATATTTCTATTTACTTAACTGAGAAGAAGACTTTGAGCAATAGCACTTTTTTAGTTTTTATTTGCAATTAATTTGTTACCTTTTACATTGTCAATGTAGTTAAGAGTTTAATCTTTTATATGTATGGATCATTTCAAATTACAAATATTCATTGAGGATAAGAGGGAAAATAATTGAATTATAACTACAAATTAGTTTGTAACTCGTATATAATTTATGAAATAATTTACAGGGGGTGCACCACAAAAACTCGGACAAAATTATTACATCGCTGAAGACGAAGTTAATTAATTTCTTTTTAATTTGTGTTAATTTCTTTTTATCTAACTCCATTTTTTATAATGCCTTTTTTAGTTTATGCACTGGCTCCTAGATTTTTCAATGCAAAGAAAAAAAAAAGATAAGATATTTTAGAATGATTAGATGATTTTTTTTTAGGTTTTATATATTCCGAACGAATATTAAACGAATCTAGAGATACAATAAATAGTTTATCTCATTACCATTCTGAACGAGCAACAAGCTTTACAATTTTAAAAGAATGCGCAAACCTAATATTTAAAAAATAAATATTTGTTTCTAGAGCATAATAAAAATAGAATAAATAAAATTTATGCTTCTTCTTTATGTATCCTTGAAATTCAATGAATGTATTCATTGCCGAAAAGAAAATAAATACTGTACTTCCTGACATTTTTAATTAAACAAGATAACTATTTTCAAATTCCAAACGTTGTTTCCAAGATTATTTCTTTTGTAGCAGCCACTCGCCGAGTACCAGTTAGAATACTTTAATGACATAATTTAGTTAAAAAAATTCATAAGCTAGAACATCATTTTTATATTAAAGAAGGCAAATATCATTTTTGTATGATAAAATCGCATTGATAATATTTTAAATGAAGTATTTGATTATTGACATTATAGAAAAAAAAAATTACAAGTACGTAGAGCTACAACTGTTTAAGAGGTACAATCTTTTTAATGAATTTTGATCCTGAAATGTAGAAACAGTGTAGATTTAAGATCATCCTTTTATATTATAATTTGATTTTAAATTTCAATTGATGCTGAGAAATATGAAATGTTTAACAAATTATTTCTTCTAAGACAACAATGCGCCGATTACCAGCTAGTGCATAATAAATGAAAAAAGATGACTATCGCTTTCTAGATAACAAGATATTAGCGGCTTGCCTAATTAGCATTCTCTTCGTCAACTATACTGCCGATATCAGAGAAGTAAACAGTACGCTACATAATACTGAAACCTGTTACACTTCTCGGTATGAAAGCCTTTAAAACCGATCCGATTCATTGAAATTCTTGTTAAATGCCCGGGAAGTGGCCGGAACTATATTCCCGAGAGTCAGAGAAGTAGAAAGCAAGCTACATAATATTGAAACCTGTTACACTTCTCGCTATGAAAGCCTTTAAAACAGATCTAATTCATTGGAATTCTAGTTAAATGTCCGGGAAGTGTTAAGTCCAGCTGAACATCCGCTCGACCATCAAACACTGTATCACGGAAGAAAAGAGGTCATTAGCGCAGCAACAGAGAACTGGAATATTACGTGTGGAATCGTTTACAGTGTCTCCCCCCCCCCTGCACAAAGCGCTTTCTTCCGTACACACTCCCTTTAATTATCTGTTTATCTTCCCCCTTCCTTCCCCCCAAACATGCAGATGGCCGACAGAAAACGGGGCATTTTCAGGCTCAGATTTTAAGGGGGTGTAATTAAGGCAAAGGGGATGGTCATCTATCTAAGGAATGGATTTAAACGTTCCATGAGAATAGAAAACTCATTGGGAGATCGCATGGTGAATAAAACAGTACCTTTAGATACAGTCCTTCGCAGTCTGGGGGAATCGTTTATCTCCTAATATTCCAACAAAATCAAAAATTATTATAGAAAAATTATTTCTAAGTCAACATTCCTCTTAATTGTTCACTCTGGCAAAATAAACTCCTTTTTGTCGTTACAAAGCATTATGTGTCGGAATAGAACATGGATTTTTTTTTTACTGTTTTTCAATCCGATTGTTTTGGAAAATACCTTTAAAAAAATTGACTTCAATATCGATGTATCATTTCCTTATTCAAGTTAGTTGCAGATTTTTCTAATTTCTTTCTTTCTCTTTAGAATTGTACAAAAAAAAAAAAAAAATCCTTCATCTAGGAAAATATTCTCTTGAAAACATTTTTAAATATCTTATATAATTTCTTTCCATCTTTTATTACTTATTTTAACTACGAATTTATACAATAAGAAACACCTAATAACTTTGTTGCATAGTATGGAATAAATGTCTTTGAATCGTTTTTCACGTTTGAAATTTTTATATCCATAATTTACAATTCATTTTTAAAATCATACACGTAAAAAGACCATTCATGTGGGCATATCTTACTTTTTCTTTAGCACTTCAAAATCCTCAATTTAGCAGGAAAGAATATTTTTAAAGAAGATAACCCGAATTATATTTCTAACGTCTTTGATGACAATGAACTCCCCCGTGGGTTCGACATTTCATTGACTTAGAGTGTAATGAAAACACCTTGGAATGTCTTCTGCCCCAGCGGGGGGGATTTGTTTCTTTTTCTTAAGGCTTTATCACACAGGCGAAATATCGTCGGCACTTTCCGTCAGCAAACGACAAACTTCAAAGTTTCACATGATCGGTTGAATTTCGTTTGAGGAAAATATTTCCGTCACTATCATCGACATTTGCAAGCTGGTCAGAAAAAGTTGTCGATTACGGAAAACTTGCTTGAACGGTTTTGAGGGTAGAAACCGAAAACTGCTGACGAAAAGTGCAGACAATATTTTGCCATGTGATAATGCCTTTAACGGGTTTTTTTTCCTTTATCATTCTTCTTTTTTCCTCTGTTTTGACTTTATTATTTATTTAATTTGAAACAACGATTTGGCATCTGTGATCGTGTGTTAAAAGTCTAGATCACGTTTTTGTTTATATACAATTTTAAGGGCAGAAATGAAGAAAGACAAAATTAAATTCACCCTTTCATCCTTATTACATTTAATTATCTCTTCTTATCTTTAATTATCTATCTTCCCCCTTCCTTCTCTCCATACATGCAGATGTCCGACAGAGCACGAGACATTTGCTATTCCAGATTTTAAAAGGGTGTAATTAAGACTAAAGGGATGGCCATCCACGTAAGGAATAAATTGAAACGTTCCATGAGAATAGAAAACACATAGTGAGCTCGAATGGTGAATGAAAATGGTACCTTTGGATACCGTCCGTGGCAGTTTGGGGCCAATTGTGTAGCAAGGAGAATTTTATGGAAAATCTTCCTCACTTATGCCTTCATCAATTGAAATATATTAAATTGTGGGTTTCAGGAATATTTAAGGTGGGTAGGACATTTAATCCCTAAATTGTGCTCTGATATGGTTTGTAAATGCCATTTCATAATAGAATTTACTAATAAGTTGTAGTCATAGTCATTTTGGCAGCTTTGAAAACATCATCTAAAGGAAAATTGCTGATCATAACAATAATTAGGATATGAAATTGTGAGTAGTTCTTTAAAGAAAATTTTCTAGAGAATTTAAAAAATAAATAAATTTCAATTCAAATTCAAAGTCTCTTAATTGTAAGAAGGATGAATACGATAATTTAATTATGTCTTTAATTTCCTGCAATTAAAATTGTATCTAAACAAAAATGTGATTAGACTTTTTTAAACTCATGATCACAGTTGCGAAATCATTGCTTCAAAGAAAATAGTCAAAAAAGTCAAAACAGAGAAAAGAATAATAATAAAGAAAGAAAAAGCCCTTAAGAAAAAGAAACAACAGGATCCTAGGTTTAATTTGTGGTTTTGAATTTGTGTAATAAATTTCATCTGTTTGGTCCTTATTTTGTAGTTAACTTGTTTTCAAGCAGGAGAACAGATGGACCTCCTCAGAAATTTTATGCTAAATTTAATTGAAATCTTCAAATTTAGTATAAAGTCCCTGCACCAATTTTCAGGCGTCTAACTCAATGCGTTCATTTTGTTATAATAGTTTCCAAATATGTGTTTTATGAATTCTGTAAACACTAAAACAGACAGATTCATCAAAATCTTGAAATTGAATTTTTGAACGATTATTGCATTTTCTTTATTCTATGTATGCCAGAGAGTAAAAATAGTTTAAACATGCCACTGCTTTTACAGTATACTGAAAATTAAAAGTACTGAACATGTGAGAAATTGAAATTTGTAACGTCTTGCTAGAAGACTATGATTTTGCTGCAAGATGACGATAGAAGAAATAAAAGTTTTTTGTTAAAAAGTTAATGTTAATTAGAGCAGAAGCTAGGAATTTTTTTTTTATTTCATTGAGAAATTCAGACATTACGCTATTTACCAGGAAAACGCATAATGCAACACAGGCTCAAACACGCATTTCTTCTCTTTAAATTTCACATATTTTAAATATCAACCAGCAGTTGTCTCGTTCTGTTATTTATATATATTTAAGAGATAAATGCATAATTGAGTGGCATGTGAATGAAAAGAACGTAACAATTCTTGCGCTTGAATTGAGAAATGGTGCACACAGTATTTGAGTTTTCTGTTGCTTTGTTTCTCAGATAATGAACCAAAACGGAAGGAATTAAAGCACGTAGCTTATTTCGTTGGCATTTCCTTCTTCCGACAATTCACCTTGCTTTCTAATTTGCACGTTCTCTGTCCCGATCATCTACGAATGATAGTTGGATGGTTCAATTAGATGGTCTCTTCTTTCTCTGAAGTAAAATAGAGGAAAATCATCTAATTAGAGAGATGGTTCAATGCAAAAAAGTCAGGAGGCGTGATTTGAAGATGAAGCACTCATCTATCAACGTTTTAGTTCTGGGTTTAATCATTTTAAGCGTCTTTTATTGGGCGAGGGAAAAATCTCCGCATTACCTTAAAAGATTTCATTTGAGGAACTGTAGTTGTAGATGTGGTAATGATTATGACGATATTCCTCACTACATTTTCCGTTGCCTTATTCTTCATCACCTCAGAAATTTTATAAAACCTCTACAACATATCTCTCAAATCTTGTCAAATAATAAATTGTCTTTAGAAGCCAAAAATATTTTGGATTTCCTGTATCACAACGAAAGCAAAATTTTTCCAAACGGAATAATAATTTATCCTATTATCGTCTATTTGGACTAACCTTTGCACTCCTAATTTTTTTTCTTTTTTGTGGCAAAAGGAAAAGTACTCTTTCTCGGTTATACTTTGTGAGAAATCATTTTTTCTAGAGTTAATGTTTTTTTATCGGTTTCAGACTTTAAATGAACTTTATTATTTGCCTTTCTTTAAAGTTATCGCAGAGAAATTCAAACACTGCTAAAAGTGGACAATAATCTGTATGAAAAATTACAAAAAGAAATCTGTATCTATAGATTTTTGTTCCGGATAATGGACTATTCTTTATATATTTATATTTATTTATATGTTATTTATTTTTATTCAATTTTTTTAAAATTCAATTTTTAATTTTTTTTTTGTCTTTCCCTATATATTTTTATTTTCTTTCTCTCCATGCCTTATTTTATTTCAATGTTTTTGTGGCACTGCCTTTGGCTTCTTTTGCATCCCGTGTATGAGCACAGGAAAGTTATATTTGAATAGCGAGTCTTTTGATACCTATTTAAACTGTTTTTTTAAATTTTGATTGTAAGCTTTTCACCGGTGTAACGCCACTTTCGGCACACACCTCATCATAATCAGAATACAAAGCCGCTAAATAATAATATTTTCTTATACTTTTTATAGCCACGACATTAGTGGCCTTTGTGAATTTATAAATGATCGTTCCATCATGAAACGATGGACATATCATGGAAATCCATCATGAAATAATGAGAAAACGGTAAAAAATACATATTTTTTATAATTAAACTGCATTCAAATTGATTTGACATACTTTTTTTTGTATTAGTATAATAAAGAAGCAAATTCACTTTTTTGGGTTAGGATATGGAAATATATAATTTTAAAAATATTAAAAATAATTTGGTTATAAAAGTCGTAATAAAAGTACAAGTTTCTAAACCGTTTCCCTTTTATGCTATATCATTTTTAATAGAAAATCGTACATTTGTAGTAAATCTGGAAACAATCTTTAAGCATTAATATGCACAAAATGAACACCTGTGACAACTTGAGTTTCATAATATCAGTAATTATAACTTGCTATTTTTTGTGATTAATAATATTAATTAATTAATATTACCACGAAAGAAACAAGGATACAATTTGAAGATTTTAAACACGCTTTGGCAAGTAAGGACATTTTCCAGGGAAGAATAATAAAGAGAAAAGTGCATTTTTAGAGTTGGATACGAAAACAGAATAAATTTCCTGGTTGACATTTCCGCTTTTCACAATTTCGAAACAAGGAAAGAAGACCTTGATCTTCTATTAAGTGCTGATATCAGTCGATAACTCAAATTTTCTAGATTGATCTCCTATTGTTGCTATCGCCACAATTCTTGTATTTTCTGGAACTCTCGTTCTTCTAGCCAGATTGTCGCAATGTTTGCTTACATTCAATATCCATTAGATATATCTGTAAACCTATTCGTGACCATTATTATATTACGGAATTATAATGGTCATGAATGGAATTATAAGGGATTATTATTAGGGAACAAATACAGAATCTTGACAATTCTAAACTTTGGTATGAGTAAATTAAAATCTTAAAAAGCTGCATTTGTAACTTGATATACAAGCAACTTTTGCAATTTGATTTTTTTCAGTAAAGTATTTAGTTGGTGATGGCGTATTTTTACAGTGAAATTAAATTACCATTCGTAATTCATTTTTCCGAACTCTATAAATATAAAAATCTAATTATTTATAACATTTATCGTACTTTTTTCTGTTATTCTTTAGTTACTGATTTTTTCCTTACTTGAGTAAGATCAATAATACAGCTAGCATTTGTAAATGAATTTCAATTAAGATTTGCTTCAGTTAAACAAATAATCTTGATTTTATGAATATTAATTAGAATTAGTATTTAAAATTTGGATCCATTTGGAGAATTATGAACAGAAATATTTGAAAGAATAATATGAGAATGATAATTTAACAATGTTTAGAGGAGCTAAAATTAAATTCCATGCACTTGAGTCACATTAAAATAATTACATAATACTCTAAATAAATATTCGATTTCATTTGTAGCAGCAATTAAAGCTGACGTTTCATAAGTTCAATTCAATAATTATGAGCATAATCTTTCTATTTTAATAATAACTATTAAATAAACAATTGTAATACTTAAAATTTTATTTCTTATATCAATTTATGAATAACTATGCAGAACAATGATTAAATATCTGGATTTCCTTTGAAATCTCGAAGCATTCGTTGAAAATATTTTACTGAAATTTTAAAGAATTTTTTTAACAAACTTAATTTTGCGAGTTTGACGCACGTATCGAATTACTGAATTCTTCGTTTTAAATTTGCAATTAAAGGAAAGTAATCAATAAAAATTGCTACACTACTTAAAAGGTATTCAACAGACTGAAATGCTCTTATAATATTATTAAATTCAGTAAAATAATAAATGTTCTAAATAAGATTCATGATATTATTTTAAAATTAAGTGAATTCCTTAGTCGAAAGGCATAAACAAATTTAAAAATAAAGTATGAAGATAATAGATGATTGCTATGCATCAGAAGAAAAAAAAACATTCAACAATTTATTAGCATTTCTTTAACCGTTAACTGGCGAGGGGAAATTTTGGGACTTGACTGAGGAGGTTCGGTCTATGAGACCGCATTTTCTTTACACTCAAATTTTTTAATGAATGTACCAGTATGAAAATTGACAAATATATTCATCAGATATTTGTCTTGGTATATAAATATGTTTTAGGAATTTTTCAAAGTGTATTATTGTTGAAAAAATCAATTGCTTTGGAAAATACGCTTACTACTAAAATTACAAAATTAAGGATAAGTTGCAATGTTATCTTACATTTCTAGAGTAAACATGAGATGCATCATATTTCAAGAATAAACACGAGGTATATTTAAATATTAAGGCAGAAATAGTAAAAAAAACAGCATGTTTGTGACATTCTACTATTCTAAAAGGCTCGTTTCGATATTTGAGGCGTTTTACTGTGACATTAACTAGCACAGAAAAGTTTCTTTAACTGCTAGAAGAAGAGTAAAACATTCTTAGAAACAGAACACTTGTTTCGAAATTATTCAATTACGAACTCTAGTTGAATCAGAGCAAATTTGTTTACTGGAGTTTCGGTAAAAAAGTTGTAAACAAAAAATCATTTGTGCGCTGACAAATTCGAAAAAAGAAAACAAGTGTTGAACAATTCAAAAATAGCAAGTTGAAAGAAACAAAATTGAGTATGCAGTGAAAATGATAGTTACAACAATCACTTTATTCTAACGAAAATACAATCCCAACTAACCCTGATATTTTCATTATAATACATTTTTTATTATTAATATATAGATAAGATGGATTACTTCTACTCGGTAATTTTAATCATTGATGAAATGATAAAATCTGAATTCACCAGAATTTGCTTTCTACTAACTGAAAATTTACAACAAATCAGTATGTATAATTATACAAATTAAAATAGTATTGGAGCGTGTTTGTGAAAAAATTTATCTTATATGGAGCTTTTTCAATCTTTATAGATAAGCAAAATTATTTATATTTATTTCATATTGTTCTTTTAGTTATTTTTCATTTATATATATTTTTAATTATTTTATATATTTCATTAATAATTCTTTTCCATAAAGAAATTTTATAGTCAACGTTAAATATTGGATAATTATGAATTTAAAATAAAATTCTTTTAATTTAAAAATGTATACTTGCTATGTTAACTGTTGTTAAAAGTCTATTCTTCAAAAATTATTTAAAATATTTTGATGCATAGACAACATTATATCATCCAGATAATAAAAGTTTTTATTATGCTACAGTTTCTCAAAAAGAATTTCAGAAAGTAATCTAGCGCGTGTTATAAAGTTTTATATTGTGTTATTAATTTCAAATATAATATTCTAATTTTTGTTACAGCTCTTACTTCTCGATAGAAAGTGTAAAAGAAAAGAGTTATTTAAATTAAAATAGGTGTTTCTATGATAGATTTTTTTTCGCGCTGAATATAAATGTGTTATTTTTATGCATTAATCTCTTTGATAGCTTGAAATAAAACAGATGATCATAATATTCAAGCAGTAAACGCCTAGTTGATACCCATTAATAGTTTCAACAAAATTAACAAATTTTCAATATATCTACTTAAAGCTGTTTAATACTTTTTATATTGGCCGCGGTGGCCTGGTGGTGAGGTCTTGGCCTCGGAACCGGAAGGTTTCAGGTTCGAGGCTTGATTCTACCGAAGAACAGTCATGTGAGGGAGTCTCTTGCACGTTAAATCTGTCAGGCTAAAAGTCCTCCTGCTGGTGTTCAAAGGGGAGTGCCAGTTCAGGTGTCGTCCTCGTCATTTGACCATGGCTCAAAATGACGAGGTCCGTCCCAAAATAGCCCTCGTGTTGCTTTAAAACGGGACTTAATATAACTAAACTAAATTTACTATACTTTTTATCATTGTTGTTAGCAATATCGATAAACAATATGTTTCAGTTAGATTTTTTCCATCGTCTTATTAGGTAATCGAAATTCCAGAGCTATTCTTTAATATAAAACTATGTAAAAATGAGCTCTAAATGTTTTAGCAAATTATTTAATATTTTAAAACTGATAATAAGTTGTAATTTCCCCCCTGTCAGATTCATGATAAGCAGCATTTTCAGCCAGCTGTGTCATCACTTGTTAAAACCTTCCATTGTTAAATGCCTCCAGATTGTCAGACGTATTGGTTGGTTAATTTAATTTTAATGGCATAAGAGCCAAAAGTAGACTATACTGCTCAAATCCTATGGTTTGAGATGACGCCAAGTAAGAAGTTAAAATATTAAAGTGTATTTAAAAAATCAAGTCGGTAAAACAGCAGCCATCAAAACGAGAGCAGTCTAGCAAAACAAGTCCATTGTTGAATAACAGCTACATAAAATGATAAAACCCAATAGCCTTTAAAAAGTTAAAAATATACTGGTGGGGATATCCAGAAGCCCACTCCAAAGCAAGATATCCAAAGTAATAATCCTGATTGCCAGATGGGAGATCTTATCACCGAGTGGTCGTCGCATCTGGTCATTAATATATTAGTTGAAGGACCACACGTGGGGTGTCATCGTCTATAAGAAACTTATTGCACCTTCAAGGGAAAGGACTGTCAATCCGTCTGAATGTCAAATGTGAACTGTGAAGGCGCTAACAATCGTGTTACAGAACAGAGAGTTACGAGGGCGCATCATTGATTCTCATTTTAAATGACAGACTGGAACCACTGAGTGAGTGCATTTTGCTGAACGCTAGAGAGTTCAAGTTAACGAATGGGAAATAAGAAGGCGGAGACTTGACAGTGTAGTGTTTTCTAGGAGGCAGGAGGGAACAGACTTTTGATTTGTTGCTCTGACTAACCAGTGGCAGTTTTTGGTAATAGGAGGCCACAGGCGCTGAAATATTTTGAGGTCCATTCTTTGTAAACTGGTTATATCTAACTTAACAGTCATTGAGTTCTTTAACAATTTCATTCTTCCTGATTTCAAAGAAATGGTTTAAATTTTATATCAAGATTGTTTGCCTTAATCCTAATGAACATTTGTGCGAATAGAAAAGAGTGGCCATGAGAAAGTGTTCTGAACTTATAAAATTTATGAAAAGAATTTGCAAAAGCGGACTTTTGATACGGAAGATTTTTACTTGACACTTAACTCTTTCGTTCACACTTTTATAAGTGAATCCACACTTTCTCTTGAAAGAAAAAGTGAAAGAACAAATGTATGTAAATAAGACCGAGCGAAAAACTTTACAGCTGAACTTACATTCGGCTTAATACGTTCAAATAAATTTTAATGCCCCTATGTATCTCGAAACTCGACCGTGTCATCCGGTTGTGCAGAAACTGGCCACTGTGATTAACAACCTCTTAGTGTCTTGTGGTGTTATCACCGAATTGATGGAGAGCTCTTTTTCACGATAAATCTTCAACCATCGCTTAATGTGTAAATATCGTCAACTTCCACATGGAGTAAATGTGAAATATTTAAACCTAAATTAAAACAAGTTGTTCTTCTGTAAATATATGGCTGCAAATAAACGATTTGTCTGAAAATCTACTCCCTTATTTGATCGGTCAGGATCAGGGCATTTCAACGTTATGATATATGGATTTAATGCACAAATATATTACAGAATAAATAAATGAAACTAAAGAAATAAGTTGGTATGCGAAAGAAGAGAGTTTCAGTAAAATTTATTGTTCATTTTTTATAAATCCGGAAGGAAATTAAAGTAATTTTTGGATAGTCAAAGTAATACTGTTTTGATGAAAATGATCACGTCTTGGATGGCAGGTCTTTATTGGAATTCTGTGACGAATTAAGGGAATAGGACATTTTAAAGTATCCGCCTACGTTCAATATATATATCTTTAAAATTAAATCTTTTAAAAATGATGTAAAACTTTGGTTTTTAGATACATTGTCAATTATAGTACAAAATACTATAAATTCAAAAAAAAAATATTTGTAAATAAAATGCTTTTTGAGAAATGGGAAAATGCATAGTAAATTTTAATGAAATTTAACCAAAATTGTTAACACTACACAAAATTGTAATGCAGACAATCATATTTTGCTTGCACACAGGTTATAGAATATGATGATGAATGAAATGAACCACAATTTAAGATAAATCTTGTGATACAAAGAAGTGATGGGTAAAAATATACGTATATATGCCTTTTTCCCATAAATTTATTACTTATTTTTTCTAGAAACACCTATAAATGAAAAAGCCTTTCACCAACAATAAAACTTTTGGTTCATTTCATTGCGCTTATTATTTAAAACACACGCTTACATTTTTTGTGTAATTCTTTGTTAGATTTGAGCTATCGTGTTGATGGTGGAGAATTTTTATGAACATTAAAATTTTCAGAAAATGGAAGTGAAAGACAAATTTTTAGTTGAAAAAAAAATGTGTGACCTTGAATAATACGCCAGGCCGTCCTTTCCCTAGCAAAGATACAGTTTTGGAGAGGGAAAAGTCTGAAATACAAGAAATAACAATGAAAAAAATATCGCCAATGTTGTCCAATAACCAGCGTTTTTAACGTAGTCGGATACCTTAAGTTAACTGAAGCCCTATTCCAACACCCCTTCACTATTCCAAAAGGGCACACTCATCCCCTCTCTCTTGAACTTCTCTCGTGGCTTTTTGGGGTGCTGTAGTCTGTTCAGTTTACCGACAATTTGTCAGTAAGCTTGATACCGTAAAAGAACCCCCCCAAAAAACCACAACAGAGGGAAAACGAGAGAAAGCGCGTCTTCTCTGCAAACTGACAGATCGTAGGAACGCCATTTGACAGCCTCCAAAGGCATTCTTCAACGAAGTCTGGGAGAATCTGGTACTTATTTAGCAGTCGACCACAACAAATCCTGTCAATATTGCTATGTTCAGTGGTGGCGGGGTGGTCGGCTTTATACAAGGGGCAATGCGGTGTCTGAGCTAAGGCATGAAAAAAAAACGATCTTGATCCACAAATCAGATGAAGAAGAATGTATTTAGAGATTAATAAACGGAAACTGAGTACAGAATGCCTGCAATAATATTTCCATCATTTGCTTGCGCTGACTGTATTTTTTTTTTGGTAGAGGGATTTTCATGTTGATAACTAATTTTACATTTATTTTAAATTAGTCATTTTATATCATTTCTAATCACTATGCTATGTGAAAATAATGCTCATTACTGTATTTTAATTATTAAAAAAAATCCTGAAGATGTTTTTTTTTAACTCTTACAATTTGCAACATATCTGTTACAGCTTACCTCATAACCTCACAAGTTTAGTTTAGTTTAGTTTAGATATATTAACGTCCTGTTTTGAAGCAACAATAGGGCTATTTTGGGATTTACTTCTCAATTTGAACCACGGTCAGATGAAGAGGACGACTCCTGATCTGATACCCCCTCTCCAAACTTCCACACCTCACTAACTGGAGGACATTTGGCCCCGGCAGATTTAACTTGCACCAGACCCGCTTACACGGCGATTCTTCGATGGAATCGGGACTTCAGCCTGCAACCCTGTGGTACCGAATACCTTACCACCAGGCCACCTCATAACCGAGGCAAGATGTAAGAAGAGCATAGTTTTTAATAAATATTCCTGGTGTAAAAATTAGCAAGACTGTTGATTAAAATGAACGAATAAATAAATAGATGAGCTAACAAAAATTACTTATAATCAAAAAATCGCACATAATATCTAAAAATATAAAGTTTTGGTAAACTTTTTGCAATTAGACTTTCCTAGATAAATTTAATAATTTGGAGGGGGAATGTAAATATTTAATCCAAATATTAATGTTCCTATTTAATTTAATTCAAGGTACATTTTAAATGAATAAATTAGGTAATATCGAATTTCTAATTGAATTAAAATTATGAATTATATCGATAGTATTTTGTTCAGCCATTTAAATATTTCGAACTATTCTATTTCAATATTTCTTTATTATTAGACAGAGTAATAAATTCTTCAAAAGAAATTTCTTAGAGTATTAATCTAAAAAACCTTACATACAATAAAAAATAATATTTTCTGTGAAGTACGATCTTCTAATGGGAAAAAAAGAGCGATTGAGCAAAATATATTTGTTATTTTCATTATTTTGCCATCCTTACGAATACAGAATTTACATTCATTAATAACTATCTCTTGATATAACGGTTCGTTAATTATATCATTTATTTTGTTAATGTTCATAAAATGAACAAAATATTGAGATGATAAACACGAATGAAGAAATCTAGTAATATTTGAAATAAGATTTATTACTCATTTTAATACGAGTAATTAGTTGTTACTTGCTATCATTATTATAATACATGTGTATTTATTACTTATTATTATAATATATATGGGTATTTATTAGACGTTATCAACATTACCATAATACATATGGGTATTTATTACCCGTTATAAACATTATCATAATACAAATGGGTATGTATTTATTACCCGTTATCAACATTATCATAATACAAATGGGTATGTATTTATTACCCGTTATCAACATTATCATAATACAAATAGGAATGTATTTATTACCCGTTATCATCAATATTATAATACATATGGGTATTAATTACCCGTTACCAATATTATAATATGAGTATGTAATCCATATTATCATAATACTTATCGATAATAATAATATATGAGAATTTATTACTCGATATCAATATCCTAATAACGTATGAGCATTTATTACTCGATATTAATAGTATCATAACATATGAGCATTTATTTATTATCAATATTATCTCAAGAAGGATGTTTTAATGGAAACATATCAGTTATTTTACTCATGGATTTTATGCCATTAATGATAAATAACAATATATTTAATGTTTGCCTCTAGATATGATTTTCATTTTAAATGACACTTTAGAGAGGAGAAAATTACATTATTCCAAAACAGTGTTGTTGATAAACAAACTCCCACCAATAGGGTGAGTTTGATATCGTTATGGAAACACGTGTGGATATTTTTTTTTCTCTTAGACTGCTATTCTTCCTTTTCTTCACGTGTACTTCCTTTCATTTATTCTTCCATCACCGATTCGACAATTTATTTTCTTGGTCGCTGTGATTCTGTAATAAATAATGTACGGATCACGTCTCCGGCTAGGTACAGTTTTATAGGCAGAATGAACAAAAGAACGATCCGGCTGTCATGCTGACGTTTCTTTTATGAGCCTCGAGACGGCTGCAGTGAGAATATTTGACGTTAAAAATCCCGAGACACGATCTGTACATTGGAGAGAGCATTCCATAAAAATCTCAACTCTGGAAGTAAAAAAAAAAAAAAAAATGAAACCATAAACTTTAAAATTGTGTCGTTCTCTTTTCTTGAATATCTGATGCCAATAATAGTGATCAAACTTTGTTCTAGGTTTATGAACAAATTTGAAATCTACTCTAAAACATCTCAGAAACTTTATTTGTAGAGCTTACATAGAGTCTTCGATGTCGTTTTTAATTTCATTATTCTATTAGAAGTTTTATTTTTAAAGATCTGAATTTGGAACTTAATAAATAACATAATGGTACTTGTAATAATGATGAATATTTATATATAATATTGAACAGTTATGGAAGCAGAATTCATTATTGGTCTAAAACATTTACTGGTATATTTTTTTATAATAATTATTCATGAAAATATTGGTAAATTACTTTTTGGGGAAAAATGATGCATTATTTATTTACTTTATTAGTTTACATACACTTATTTTTTTTAAACTAATTTACTTGCACTTAATTTTTTAAATTAATTTATTTGAAGAACAAAATCATGTATTATTAAATTCCAATCTGAATTTCGCGATTGTCAGTCATAATAAATATTTTGAAAGTAAATAAAAATATGTAAATTCAAATGAAATATTACTTGATAATTTTCATAGTTTTTTTGTTTTCGAAAATTTCGAAATAAATTTTTGAAAAAATTCTAAATTCTTCTAAATTTTCGAAAATGAAATTTTTTTTTCTTTTTGAATTTCAGATCTAAATTAAATTCCAATACTAAAATTCGTATAAATAATGAATAATACTTTGCTTTTTATATTGCCTTTAACACAATTAGCTAATAATTTTGGGCTGTCATAATTTATTATTATAGATTATTGGAAAATGCCGCAATGAATTAAAATAAATGAGTTTAAATTATGTATTTTCTCATTTATCTACACAGTTTATAATTCGTTGGAACAAATCAGTCAGTTTAATAATTTTTCTTGCAATTAACCTTTAAATGTATAGCGATATAGATCTGCATCACAGCTTTAAAATATAACTTTTTATATAGAAACCTTATCATAGTTTTTTTTTTTTTAATTTTAACATTACCCAAACGCTTTTATTGTTTTCGAATTCAATTAGAAACGTTCGTAGTTAATGATTTCATTTACGATTTGCAATTTTGTAAATCTGTCTGAGTGCGATTTCGTCTCGTGTTACGATTTGTTTTTTATATAAAAATAATACAACCGTATAGAAAAAATTGTTTTTAAATAGAAACGAGGTAAATGCAATTGGCACATTTGAAATACAACAAAAAAAAAATATTCATACTTTTTTTTGAATTTTCCCCATTAGTCCTTCCCATTTTTCTGTTATTTTCAAATTTCATTTCTTAAAAATAAAAATTCATGCATTTAAAGATTAATAAACTTTTTGTTTTATATGCCTTAGTTGATAGTTTATTATTCTGAAGTAGAATCCCGTTCAGTATTCACGAAACACCATTACTATGTTATCTCGGTATGACGATGTATTTCAGTGCCAAACAAATTGAGTACGAGTTCATTGCCGGCTAAGTGGTTAATGGTGCAAACTTTAATAATAATATAAATAACAATTTACTTTTCATTTACATTTGAAATCATTTTGATTTCTTATGTTCTAAATATTCAAAAACGCAGACAGAGACATTTTTGAAAATTGAATACTTCGATTTTATATGAAATCGCCTTTTAATGTTAGAGAAACAATATTATTCTTTCAAGCATGTAAAAACGAATCAAATCCTCTAAGATTTGTTTTTCATTAACTCATGGCACAATGGATGAGCTCGATTGTTTTGTGTCTCAAGGGGAAATGGAATTATTGTTTTCCGTTTTACTTTCGGCGATTTATTTTTAATTTTTTAAAAATTTATTTCTTTACCGTTAAGATTTGGCAGAAGCGAATTGAATTTAAATAAAATATGGGTCTTGTTTTCACCTACATCTAGTTTTATACTGGAAATGAGCAAAGTACAGAAAGAATAATTTAACTATTTGCACTGGCAGTTTTGAGTTCAAGGAATAGGAATATATGCTACTAAAACCCTCTTGTACGATCAATAAGTATATTGTAGAGCATGTTGTTGCAATCAGTAGAAGATCCAAAGAAGACAGGGATTTAAAAAAAATATCCTTTTCCTATCATTGATTTTTTTACTATGTACTTTCTTTACATTTGATATTTGGCAGCAGCGATTTGAATTGAAAAAAAGTATAAATCTTGTTTACGCCTATATCTTGTTTTACAAGGAAAAAGAGTAAAGCAGTTCTTTTTTCTACCGTCTTGATTTTTATAAACTTACTCTCTGTTGAGGTTTGGCAGCAGCAAATTGAATTTAATTAAAGTATAGATCTTGTTTAGGTCTGTATTTTTTTACAAGGAAAATGAGCAAAGCACAGAAGGAATAATTTAGCTATTCGTATTGGCATTTTTGAGTGCGAAGTATAAGAATATCTGCTGCAAAACATTTAGCACAATCAGTTCATTGTAGAGCATGCGATTATAATCAGTAGCAGAATCAAAGTACAAGGAATTGGAGTTTTTTTTCTTTTTTCTATTATTTCGATTTTTTTTACGATTTAGTTTCTTTACTTTTGAGATTTGGCAACGGCGATTCGAATTTAACCTTCGAGCGGGCGCGCGTATGCGAGAGATACTCTAGAGATGAATTTTGTTTTATAACTTTATATCTGGTGGCACTGGGAACTCTTGTCCTTGGCTATTTTTCGCCTTCCCTTTGATCTACTTTCAGCTGTCGTCGTAAGTTTGTGGCGTTAATAGGTCTCTGCCGATCCCACATTTGTATTTTAGGGATACGCGCGACCGTTCATGTAAGTTTTTATCACATCTGATTTTGTATGATTTTTCAAATAACTCCGTATTGTTTTTAGACTGGTGACAGCTGGCAAATGCACTTACGAAAGAAAATGTTGAAACCCCCCCCCCCCACATCTCTAAAAAGTGAGTTAAAATGAAAGGTGCTAAAGAGAAAAGCCGAAGTAGGGATTGAAGAAGTGGAAGATGCGGCGTGAGGGAAAAAACCATGCCGAAAAGAAATGCGGACTAAAATTACGAAGATTGAGAGATTTGCCAGAAATTTATATGTTTGGAGCACACTAAACACATTTGCTCAAATGGCAAAGCTGCAATGAAATAATAATGAAATTTTTTCTTCCTTTTCATATCTAATTTTCAATTACTTTTTGCTTTTTATACATAAATTGTATTTTTGCACCTCTATATTTTATATGCAAATTGTTCCGTCAAAATATCGACAATTTCATTTATATTGTTTTTAAACCAATTCAGTTAACCTATGGTCATTTTATATTTTTACTGCAGTCTATGTTTATATTGTTTCTGCTTCTTTGTAAGTAAAAAATGTTTAAAGTGATTGTAGTTATTAATCCTAAGCTATTTACAATATAATTTTAATAGTTACACTTTTGAAAATTTACAATTTACTACAGCGTATATGAGAAATACACGCGACCTTTCATGTTAGTATGACGGCCGATCCCGCTGGATGGTTAAATAAAGCATAGGGCTTATTTTCGCTCATACAGGTTTTACAACGAATATGACCAAAACAGAGAAGGAATAATTTACTGTTTGTAATGGCGTTTTTGAGCCACTGGAATCAGAGTATCTGCCACTAAAACTCTCTTTAAATGGTCATTACATTGTAGAGCATGTTGTTGCAATCTGTAAAAGTACCAATGTAGGAGAAGGTCATTTTTACTTTATATTCTATCTATATTCTATCATGTTTTACGATGTACTTTTAGATGAGATCTGGATTCGAATATATCTTGTATATATATCTAGTAGTATATATCTTGTTCACGCCTATATTTTGTTTTACAAAGAGAATAAGTAGAGTAGAGAAGGAATAATTTATCTATTCGTTTGACTGTAGGAGTATATAGGACTCCGGGAATAGGAATATCTGCAACTAAAAATACTCTTTGCATGATCATTGTATTGTAGAGCACGTTGTTGCAATCAGTAAAAGTAGCAAATAAGGAGGAGAAGGGTATTTTTTATTTTATCCTCGTTCTATCATTGATTTCTTAAGGTGTATTTTCTTCACATTTGATATACCTCAGCAACGATTTGAATTTGAATTAAGTATAGATCTTGTTTACGCCTATATCTTGTTTTGAAAGATATATAAGCAAAGCACAGAAAGAATAATTTAGCTATTTTTATTGGCATTTTTGAGTTCCGGGAATAGGAGTATCTGCAACTAAAAATACTCTTTGCATGATCATTTTATTGCAGAGCATGTTGTTGCAATCATTGATTTTTTAAGGTATATTTTCTGTATATATGATATCTGGTAACAGCGATTTGAATTTAAATAAAATATATATCTTGTTTACGCCAATATCTTTTTTTACAAGGTGAAAAATAAAGCACAGAAGGAATAATTTAGGTATTCGTTTTGCATTTTTGAGTCCCTGGAATAGGAATACCTGCTACGAAAACACTCTTTGCATGATCTGTCTATTGTAGAGTATGTTGTTGCAATCAGTAGAAAAAGAATAGAAAAAGGAAGGGAAGGGGCGAAGATAGAAACGGTAACAAAAGAAATATCGTATATTTTTATGAACATTTGATATCATAAAATTGCAAGAATGGCTTCAAACTCCGGTGGGTCTCAAAACATTCTCGGTAGCCAATCGCCAAGCAAAATAGAACAGTTTAAATTTCTTTTCGAGAAATGTTGGCAAAATTTTCTTCAGAGATATGCATTAATTTAACACAGAAACAGGCATTTACAAGGCATCAAATTCTTATCATTTAATAGCGACGAAAGCGGTTTCGTTGCTTAAAAGTTAAATAAGTTTGTAGAATGTTATATTATAGATAACTTGAGTTTGAAAAGACAATTTATGTCAACAATGTTATGTAAAAAAGTTATTTAAATGTTTTTTCTTTCCTTTTTTCTGTATTCTCTTTCCAAGATGTTATTTAACTAATATATATATATATATATATATATATATATATATATATAAAGCTTTTGTTTCGGATTTAAACTGTTTGTAATTGTAGCTTTGCTTTAACCACTTAACTATTTTGCTGGAATACCATACATGTATCGATATATCGAATTTCAATAGTTGTAAATAAAAAATAAACCCTTCATAACGATTACAATTCAATATTAAAAATACTTCGAATATATACTTATGTCAAGTATTCAGTGGATTTTTATTTGAATCAAAATATTCCCAAAATAAAACGCGTCATCTTAATAGATTGTAAATAAAATAAAACAAATAAAGGGATAAATAAAGGAGATATTAATGAAGGTTAAATAAAGAAAAATAAGTTTAATTTAGTTATATTAATTTCCCATTTTGAAGCAACCCTAGGGCTTATTTGGGGACGGAACTCGTCATTCGGAACCACGGTCAGATGACGAGAACGACACCTAATCTGGTACCTCCTCTTCAAACTACCACACCATACCAAGGGGAGGACGTTTGATTCCGTTGGATTTAACATGCACCAGACCCACTTACATGACGGTTTTTTGATGGAATCGATGGATGGATGAATATTAAATGCTATAAAGAATAACAACAAGACAGAAGATAAATTCATCTATATAGATTGAATAGTTAGGATGACCGAAGACTTAGATATTTTGATGATATTTCTTTTATTAGTCTTGTAATTACTAAGAGAGTAAAAGATGCTGATTAAATCAGTCCATAGTATTTAATAAAGCTGCATCAATACGTGATTGCTAACTGAAGTCCAATTCAATATCGCGAATGAAAAACGATTATAAGAAATAGTCTGTTTTGCGAGTATATCAGAACAATGTAAAATTTTCTGGGTACTATAAAGATCAAATAAGAAAAGGAGATTTCAAGGATAAATACAACTTCTTACGTTTACTCCTTTAAGAGTTTTAGTTTGACAAACTTTTGATAATTTTCTTGCTGATTAGAATTTTGTAAAGAAGTATCGTAAACTAAGAATCTGCTCAAGTAATAAACATTCTTTATGAAGCATGACTTAATTTTGGCTTCGATGAATTATTCTCAATATTTACAAAATTCAATAAAGTAAATCTTATTTTTGAGAGTAGAAAGAAAATAATCATAATTCCATCAATGCTGTACCTAAAACGAAGCTAGAAAAAATGTGACAGTTATGTTAAGCTATTGTAGTTAAGCTACTTTATGTTACTTTGGTCTCAGCTGCTTCATATTTAATTTCGAGTTCGTGTTTTTACTATTAACAGAAGAAACATTTTTAGATTTTTTAAAAAACCCTTTATCATATAATTACAAGTGCGTAGACTAAAAAGGCCACTTTTTTGTTAAGAAAATGCTTGCATTTTTTTTTAAATATGCAAAAATTAAAAAAATATGTTTGCCATCATATTTGCCAGACATATATGAAACACAAATCAAAGCATTAAAATAGTCAGCATCATGCATTAGTTTCCAATATTCATTAGATTTTTCGATACTTTTCCATTATACGGGAATAATATGTTGCCAATGTGAGCCAAATGCGAGTAAAGTCGCCAAGCGAATTGAATGACATAACAAACGTCGCGATGTAACAAATGTCAAGTATGAACAAATAGCAAAACAAAGTCGTCAAGTGAAAAACGTGAATCTGAACGTGAAATTTGACGCAATTTTCCATTTTTTGGCAATTTTTCACATTTTCCGACTAAAGTTTATTTGTTGACTTTTATCGTTGAGCCCGTATAACGGAAAAATACCGAGTTTTCATTTCAAATTTTACCTCCTACATTGTCTACTCCTGCATTGATTATCATGTGTGGTACATGCATCATTATCCGAGAAAAGCTGCTGCAGAAAGTTGAAACTCTTCATCGTAGATTCAAAATACATTATTAAAATATATCATTTATATAACATCTCGATTTCCGTATACATTACTAAAACGTTTTTGTTAGTACTTATTAAACATATTTGAAATGAATAACTATCATTACAAGCTGAGAAAATTTCAATAAATGATTTTAAAGTAGATAAAATAATCTTCCTCTATGTTGAAAAATTAAAAATCTACTAGATACAAGATATACTCTTAAAATAACTCAACTAAAACAAAAGGTTTTACGAAACGCTTTTATGTTGTTATATAACCATGAGGCTATAAAAGTGCATGATATACCAATGCACTGAGAAATAATTGATACGCATCATAAAAGACTTCACAAACTCAACTCTGTTTTCAAATGATTGATGATTACAAAGCACTCCAAGTAAGCATTTATAACAGACATTTGTGTAAAGCCATAAGTGATATTGTTTTTTCACTTCATTGTGATATTTTTTCAGTATTTATTGTTTACAAAGAATGGCAACAACACTTTGAATCTTTATTACTAGCATATAAATGACAAAAAATATTACTTAAGTATTTTGATGAGAAATAGTGAGAAAAGATTCATCTTATTGCTATGTCATTCTAATTATCGGAATAATTCATTTAATAAATATCACAGAAAATGGAATAAATGTTATTTATATTTATTCTTAATATTTCTCGAAGAAAAAAGTTGTCATAATTTTCACCCATTTTGTTTATTGCCGTTAGTAATTTCTTGTCATTAAAAGACTTTTTTTTGTCAATATCGTTATCAATGTGTTTAAAAACTAACAGCAAGGAAGTGTACCATTTGTTAATCTTTGTCGTCTTCATTTTTCTAATGGTAAACGTGAATAGAACCAATACTAAATAAATAATGTTACAGATATATATGTAATTTTTGGTTATGCATTTAATTTCATAAAAAAACTTATATTGTTACATGAATGGTGCATTTAACTGAAAAAGGAACAATTCTACTTTGTAAGTATCATAATATTTAAATAAAACAATATTTAATAAGAAAATGCAAGAGATTTTAAGTTTCTCTTAATACGAGAGATGTAGAATAATCATTGTTAATCACCGCCTTATTTAGTATTTAATAAATTACTTATAACCTGGGCAAATCAAGAACTAAAAGGAGTATTCAGATCCATGCAAAATATACTCAATATAATTTCCCTGAGATTTATTTTTAATAGATTAGATATAAGAGCAAACATGATAACTCCAGATTTCATTAAGGAATCGTATTAATGTAAGTTTATTAAAGCTTTCATTTAAACTTCAACTAATTTTAAAGCATTCAATTTTATTACAATTTTTTTTTCTTCATTCATGGATTTTACTTTCCAACACTATGAAGATTGGACTAGGCCGAAAAGGGCTTTTGAGTCTATGGCCCTTAATTTTCACGAGAAGATGTGCCCCAAAAGCAGTAGTAAGATAAATAATCACATATATTATTAGTAAGGTATCGTAAACTGTGATCTGACAACTTTTTTTTTTTTGAAAAACATAATTTCATTCTTGCATTCGATGTGTTTCATTCTCCACATCAACAAAGATATTACAATAAAAAAACCTTGAATCGTGTGTCTAATATATCTTTTCGAATTCCTTGTTTGAAAGAACCACCAGGCTAATGAAAGAGGTTTGAATAATCTTTCTTGATTCTCGATACAGATATTTTCTCATTTATCAAAATTGCTTAAGAAAATTGAATGCTGTATTAAGGTCAATTAGGATTTCAAACTCTACGAAACAACGCCACATAGAATAAACTATTTATATCAAACATTTAAAATTATTTTTAAACCATTCAAAGTAAGATATATTTTAATAGCTTTGAATAGAGACATTTTAATAGTTATAGAAATTTTAAGAGATTGTTCGTCTCAACTCAACAATCTCTTAAAATTTCTATTTTTATTCTATTCATAATATATAAAGAGAGAATTTTGGGAAGGATCTAGAAAATTTGAACCACGATCAGAAACCGAGGACGACAGAAGAACACCCCACCCAAGGGAGAACTTTGGCCCAGGTGGATTTAACAAGGGTACAACGTTGGAATTGGGTCACGAACCTGAAACCCTCCAGTTTCGAACCCGAGACCTTATCTACCGTGGTCCCATTTTGAGTATAAGAAACAAATCTATTTATAATGCACTTAAAAAAGCAGTCAGCTTCTCAGCAATGCTGGATAAATTTTTGTTTAATGGATAAATTTTTCAAATAATATTGCTTTATCATTTATAAGATAAATAAGTCATTTATAAGAGAAGCAGGGTTTTCTCAGTAGAGAACTACACTCCTATATAAAATGAACTTTGAGACAAATTTAAAAAGCAAACTATTAAACATAAACATACAAGTAAAAATTAAAGCAAAAAGTTACTCTAATTTGAACTTGCAACACTCGCATCATTAACATTATTCTTACCAACATACTGCATTGCTCGCTCTTCAAGACTGAAGGTTTAAATATACTTATTTTAATAACTAAGTATAAAAATAGTTTGTGTTTTTTTTAAAGAAACATGCCTTTATAAATAAACTTAAATAGCAAAGACATGAATAAATATAAAATTTGATACAAATCATTAGATATCTTTCCGAGCCACAAAATCAGGAAGCTTTATTGCCGTTTCTTAATGCGCTGACCATTAGACGGGTACGCTGTTACGAAGGCAGTGATTTAAGCTGAAAGGGTGCAGTTCTTGTTTTAGTAGCGCCCACTAAGGACAAGGGTGCGACTTTGCCACTGACACGTCGCAGTCCTTTTTACCGGGTGGATTTCATTCTTACATTTTCATTCACTCATCCACAGATAAGTTTTATAGACCTGAATCAGAGAACGATCACTTCTGAACCAGTACCCCCAGTTTTATTACTCTTGACATCGAGGGCTTAGGGTCAGTGAGATTTATACTCGTGCCTGACATCACCACACAAAGGGAATATTCGTCTGGCTGGTTCGAACTCACAATCAAACGTACACGAGACCCATGCCTTAACAACCGGGCTGTCCTGGTCTAGTAAGTTTATATACATATTTATAGACAAAAAATGCACATATTACTCTTTGCACTCTGATAGTGACATTCGCTCACTAACCAAGATGGGGCATCACTTTAACATTTTTTAAAAATTTAATATTACTCAAAATGTGGTCAGAAGATGTGGATTGATTTTTCGGTAACTTTCATCTTAAAACTATAATTAAAAAAAAATTCCTAGCAATAAACATGCCCTTGCGCCCTGAATGATTTTGCATCGAGTTATTTTTCAAAGTGAAAAGGGATAAAGTTTCAAGATATAGTCAAAGGAGCCAAAGCAAGCTCGTAAATATATACATTACGCAGACACACAATGTTGCCAATAAATATTTGACATCTTATGTTGTTGTTGTTGTTGTTGTTGTGTGTGGCTTATTGGTGCATGAGACATATTTGACCAAACTGCGCCAAGCATACATTAAAATTAAAACAGTCATTTAAAACAACACGATTTTGAAAGCAAAAGTAATTGAAACCACATGAAATGTATCGATACAAATATTAAAACAGAATTTTTTCACCTAAGACAATGAGAAACGTAAGTCAAAAATAAATATGTAAATAAGACGCATTTAAGAAAAACCAACAGACGAAAAAATGTTAAATACAGTTGAAGAAACCAATAGCTTTTAAAAATTTAAAATTTTTTGGTACTATTTTTCATTCTTTAACATCTTAAGAACACTTTTTAAATGTGAAAGCGGAAAATTTTAGATAACTTCTCTCCTGGTTTGTAATTTTAATGAAAAAAAGAAAAATTGTATTTGCTTCAAATTTAGCAACAGTTTAAAAATTCTCATCTCAACTCTTATTTGATTTTTAATCACATTTTTTGAAAATTAGGTCCGCTTGTTAATGGGAAACCAAATGAATATTCAGAAAAACTCCACCTTGGAAATCAAATACCTGATAATTTCGTATAATTTCTTTAAAAATGCGCGAAACATTAATTTTAATGCTGAAGAAGGATTATTAACACAGATACAACTATTATTCTGGTATTAAACTTCCTTTTAAGAATATTTTTCTCTTCATTTATACTTAGATAATTTACTTTCTTGTTTGAAAAAGACAGAACACCTATTGATTTTTAAAAAAGAATAATTTATGTATAATATATTAAAATAATACCTAATCGAATCAAATGCGATTACGTTGAAAATGTGGCGATTGTCTTCCTTTATGTCTCTCAAAAATATTATCGACTAAAAGCATTCACACTTTCCGATTTTAACTAAGTAAATGAACTTGGGACATAAAATAGCATTTTATTTCTTTATCACAACAAGATTTTTTTTGCTTGAGATTCAATTAACTTAGAAATTAAAATATAATGAATCTTTTGTTAAATTAGAGTGTTTTAGTTCTTTTCACGAAATAAAACAAAAAATAAAATTTTCTAAAGAATTTTTACGGGTTTTCTTAATAAACGTGGCTACAAAATTAATATAAAATTTTTCCCAAATCATAAATTAAGAAAGAACGAATAAAACTTTAATGGCGAATATTTCCAAACTTTACGATTGCCACAGACCGCTATTTTTATGAGTGCATTGTTTTAAAGTATTAAAAAAAATCTGAATTCGAATGTCCGAAACTTTTTAGTGCGTAGAATCTTAAGCTATATAAATGCCATAAAATCGAAATTTTTCCACTGTGGTATCGCTTCGAATTATGCAATATTTAAAGATTTTAATTTGCGATGAATAATTGGCAGTGTTTTTAAGTGAAAGAGTGTAAACAAAGAGGTAAATATATTAAACTTTTCCGTTTAAAAGAATCCGGGAAAATATTTCATTGTGCTACTTTTTAAAGAAATTGTGAAATTACTTAAAGGTTTTAAGCTGAAGCAGAGATATTAGTTTATAAAAAGCTTCAATTTGCGAATAAACAAAATTTTATTGAAATTATTTCTCAAGTTAATACGTCATTCCTTGCTTTTTCTATTCCCTTTTGCCCCATATTTTAAAGTTTAATGTTCTTTTTGAGTTACATGTTTGAATTTGGACTCTTAAAATCTTGCTTTTATAATAAAATATTTATTGCTCTTCATTAAATTTTTTTTCTGTTTACATTTATAACTACATAACTGTAATCACTTCCTTACTTTCAGATCTAATGTCCTTAATCAATGTAAAATTTTTTTTCAGGAATTTTGAAATTTTTTACTTCCTTATGACATGTTTTAATCACTGTTTCGTCTCCTTGCATTTGAAGCTCTGTTTCATTTTCTCCCTCATTTGGGAATGAGGTAGAAATTCCTCATTAGGGAATGCGGAATTTACCTTATGCGGAAGGATGGGCTTATATCCAGAATTCTTTATCATTCATCTATCCCATATAGATGCTTTTTTTGTTCAAGTTTATTCCCACATTCATGTATACGAGGAGGGTCACACTTAGATTATTTTAACTAATTTTTTTAACATTGAAAATTAAAACTGGGCTTTTTGGATCTTCGAATAAGTGAAACTTGCCTTGGCTTTTGAATCAGTGGATTTTACTTAACTTATTGGGATTCGTAAAGGTTATTTATTGTATAGCAGATCTTATTTAACCTTAGAATACCTCTCACAAAACAAAAACTCATACTTAAAATTTTCGGTCGGAATTGCATTTTGCATCCAACAAACATCAAATTTCATCCGTAAGAAGCGTTGGGAAAAGACCTTACTTCATTAAAGCGTATATTGTCTAACACCTATCCATATTTTTCAAATAAATTTTTTACTTAATCCGCATAATAATAAGTTTAAAAAAATTAACACTATTTCACCAGAATTTCACTTAATGAGAGGAAATTACTTGTTTTTATTCCTAGCTTTTAATTTCATATAATAATTTATTGAAGTTTTCATTATATTAAAATAATTTTGTTATGAACGTCTAAAATAAAGTATACCCTTATTAAAATTGTTTACAATTTATCATATTGTAAATTTTTTTCAATAATACAGCGTTTTTAATTTTTTTAAATGCTGATTCAAAAATATAAATTTATCTCATTCCTCGTGTCACCTTGGAACCTTTCACAGAATTAATTTTGTTAAGTTTTTTATAAATTATATCGTATAGTAATAATAAATTCTTTGTTTTAAAAAGCATTGGATTTTATTTAAATATGCATCTTGAATTTTAATTCAGTTGGTAAATTGGATTATTACAATTTAAGATGGTTTATTATAAAACTTAAGATGACAATATTCAAAGAAAATTAAAAAAAATATTAGTTCTAAAATAGAAAAAACCCAAATAAGTATCATTTAATGCAAGCTCATCCAATACATTTGAACACCACGGACGAATGACATTCATAGTTTAAATAGTTTATTATTATATATATAATCTGGTTAAGAAAGATGAATGACATCAATTTGGATTATTCACACAAAAATTGCACATTAATTGTTTTACAACATTATACCTTCATCTTGACATACAAAAAATAGTACAACATCATATCATTAAGTATATTACTAAATCATGGAGAAATAAATTTTTTAAGATAGCCTTCCACCATGTGAAAAATGCTGTAAATACATAAAAGCAATAATTGTTCGTTTCTTATAAAAGCAAAAAAAAAATTAAGAAGGAATTTTGGAAGATTTAAAAAAAAATCCCAGCCATCATAAAACACATTAAAAACAGACATTTGTGTAAACTTTAATTTCAATATGTTTTGTACTACGTGATATTCCTAAACCAACATTATCAATTTTAACATTTAAATTTTACTCATACGCTTCAAATCATTCTACTGATTAACACTCCTTAGAGCGATAATAAAACACGACTCATTTACTTTTGCTAATTTTTTTTTAATACCAAGAACCATATTTTTGTCTAATATAAAAAAGGCAAAGCTATTCTGGCTTATAAATGACCGCAAAAAGTAAATAAATTGCAGGTTCTAGAAACTTATACAATCTTGAACACAAGAAAATTAAACAAAATCATCTAAATATTGCATCCAGTTACACTTATTTAAAACACCATTTAAACTCAAATTAATGTTAAAAAAATACAAAAAAGATGCAGCGTCTTGGAGGCATCGTAAATAAAATTTATTCATGCGAATCTAAATATAATTCTAAATTAAAACTTGTTTACATTTTAGGTTTCAAGAAATCATACCAGAAAAAAAATATTTAACAAATAACTTACCTGGACTGGTTTCCGTCACCATTCTCGAGAAATAACAGAAAGATTGATTCGGGATTTTAAAGTAGGCACAGCATCATCCAGCCACCGAACACTAATATTACTATCATTCTCAGGGGTGAGTCAGGATCCTTGAGCATTGCAAGGACACGATTCGCCAATCAATTGCTGCTAGGAATTTCTCCTTGCTTCCAATTATTGCCGTTTTGAGTAAGGTAAGAAACAATGAAAATTATTGCCGATTGGAAACATTTGAAGCCCGAGAGGTATCAGCTATTACTGTCGGGTATTTCCTCATCCAAAATGTCAAATATAGATATCAACTTCATCGAGCCAAGAAAGAACGGAAGAGTCATGACAATACCTTTTAGGCCAACCATTCGATAGATCAGTCTTTCAGCAAACTGATGAATCCGCCTACCTCTTTCAAAGAAATGACATCAATCCAGTCCCAATTGCTGCTGTTCTTAGTGTATAGAACAGGGTATTATGAATCAAAAACCACTAATGCTGCTTTTTGCCTGAAACATTGAAGTCTAAATATTTGTTACCTAAATTGTCATCAACAATCTACAGGATATTCCACGTTTTCTCAAGAAAAATGTCTGTTATGAGTTAAAACTAAAAATTATATGTTTTTCCTCTGAAGTGTGAGCAAGCCCTTTTAAAAAACAACAATTTCACCAATCCAGCCAATTTTTAATTGACTCACATTGGTCAGCATAAATTAATGAAAGGATGTTTCCCGTGATCTGGGCGTCAATAATCTGAGCAACTATACTCTGAGTATGATTGCTCTTCATCTGTTCTATATGTGAATATGTCCTCCCATAAAAAGGGTTTGTGCAAGGGTATGAATGATGCGTGAGTAACAATATCGCGCTCTTGACCCTAATTGGAACTACTAAATCAAGAGACGCACCCTATGGGCTTAAATTTTGATCTTCCTAATAGACATGTCCAACGGCAAGTTCCAAAAGAAACAACAACTCGAAAGGATGCTTGGAGGAAAAAATCAAAAGGTTACCAGAAAAAAAAAGTGTCTATATCCAATCATATCATAACGATTAAAAACGCCCTTTTGGGAGCCAGGTTTGTAATAAATCAAAGTTGAAAGTATATCCATGGGAGAGAATCTTCTTCCAAAAGAATAGCGGCCGCGGTGACATGGTAGTAAGGTCCCGACTTCGAAACCGGAGGGGTTTGAGGTTTGAGACTCGATTTCACCGAAGAACTGTCGTGTGAGGGGGTCTCGTGTAAGTAAAATCTGTCAGGTCAAATGTCTTCCCTTTGGTGTGGCGTGCAGATAGGGGAGCCATTTCAGGTCTCGTCCTTGTCATCTGACCTTGGTTCAAAATGATGAGGTCCATCCCAAAATAGCCCTAGTGCTGCTTTGCAATTGGACGTTAATGTAACTAAACTAAACCAAACAGAATAGTTCAAATCAATTCGAGACAAATCTAAAATGATGTGATCCGAAGAAGTTTGCGAAATAAAAACTGACCAATTCAGATCCCAAGGGATGAAGGGTCAAAAAAGGAGAAATTTTCACATGCGCTGCTACCGCCTAATAAAACGGGCATATCATTTATAGCTGATTCTTGATGCATTAATTTATTCTCTTTTAAAAGTTTCGATACTTATAAACCGGGTTCGAAAGTAAAGTTTAAAAAAAGGGAATAAATACAAATGAATTTTAATGTGGATTAAAACCGCATTTCAGCAAAGCTATTTTATTCTGAATATTAATATAATTTACATTTATTCTATCACAATTGAGTTCCTTATGAAATTTAAATTATAAAATTAAAAATTAAAGTTTGAAAATGGATTTATATAAAAATAAGAATCATACATGTGAAAACTGTCTTATAGAAATATCTTTGTATTAAAAATAAAATTAGGTTTTTTTCATCAAACCTTATCTTAATTAAAGAAAGTTTTTAAACAATTTAAAATGTTTCAAAAAATTACTGTATTTGAATATTTGAAAAAAAAAACGGAATTTGGGAAACACAAGATTTATATTTCAATTTCAAAGATTAAATTAAATATTTATAATAAAGAATGTGTAATATATTATACATAATGTATTGTTTCTTTGAATGAATATTTGTTTCTTATTTTCAAGTAAGAAAAAACAATTGTTTAACAATAAATGGAAAAAAATATTAAATACTAGCTTAATGCAATCACAAAAGTCTCTATTGTTAGTTTTTACAATCCTTTCTTAACAATAACGTTAATTTTACACTCACATTCGATAGAAATGCATAAAATTTATTTGAAAAAGAAATTTTAATATATTCTAGTGTATAATTCTTGAACTATATATTATTGTCTTCAACATACCAATAGCAATTCTTCAATATATCCCCAAATTTTCAAATTCATTGAACTGATTTCATGAACATTTTCTTGAATATTATTCATATATTCCATTCGCAATCTGTAATAAATCAGAATAGTAAAATTCTTTCCATTAATAAATAAATATAATTCTTAAGGTATCCGACTACGTTAAGAGCACTGGTTATCGATCACATTGCCGAATTTTATCGTTATTATTATTTCTTATAGTTCAGACTTTACTCTTTCCAAAACAGTTTATCTTTATTAGGAAAAAGGAAGGATTGACTTATCATCCTGGATCACCTACTTTTCAGTTAACATTTGTCTTTCATTGCAGTTTTCTCAAAACTTTCATTTTCATAAAACTTTTCCACAATTAACATGATATCTCAAAAACTTATGAATGTATTTACGTAAAAATATCAGCGCGTGTTTTAAATGATATGGGCAATGAAATGAACCAAAAGTTTGATTGTTGGTGAAATACTTTTTCAATTATAAGTGTTTGTAGAAAAATTAAGTTGTGAATTGATGGAAAAAAGGAATATATACGTATACTTTTACTCATCACTTCTTTGCATCTCAAAATGTTTTTTAGATTTCGGTTCATTTCATTCATCATTATATTCTATAATTTGTATACAAAGCAAAATAGGATGGCTGCATCACCATTTTGTGTACAGTGTTAACCGTTTTGATTAATTTCCTTAAAATTTATTAGACATTTTCCACACACAATATTATATTTCCAAATTTGTTTTTGTATTTATAGTATTTATAATTGACAATACATTTCAAAACTATAAATAGGTTTTGAAAAATCAAATATTTCCAAAATATTCTTCGCACTACCTTAAGTGGACTCAAAACGATACCCCAAATCAAATCAGTTGATACTTAAAGGGTTAGTTCTTAAAAGCTATGAAATCGATCTGAAATGAATTAATTGAATCAAAATTTAATGTAATCAAGCACAATGAATACTGATGTGAAATCTATTAGCATGAAATTAACTAAATTAGATGAGCATCAAAATGTAGGTAATTATCTCCATTTTTTTTATATGATAGTCATCCCGTTACTTCAGAACTAAACCTTATGAACAAGAATATTTGTGATCAATTCTATAACAATCCAAATTTTTGCATAAGAAAACGACGACCAACAAAAGCTCAAAGAATCTTCAAACTATTGGTAAAAGGCAGATAACTATAGTATAATGGGATCTATTACTAAAAATAATCTCAAATACAAGATAAATGAAATTAATAAGGAATACTTTATCAAAGTAGGAAAAAATCAATTCTATAAAGAAACAAAGTGAACAAAGTATGCATTCTTAAAATATAAAATTCAAAGGAATTAAAAAATTAATTACATAAAGGTATAAAGAAACAAAGTGAACGAAGAATGCATTCTCAAAATATAAAATTCAAAGGAATTAAAAAATTAATTACATAAAGGTATATTATTTGAAAAAAAAGAAAACGGTTCACTCGCACTCAATCTGACCATAGCTCTTACAGTCTGATATTTCAGCAGCGGTTGCGGTGTATTATTTTTGATTTATAAGGATAAATTCTTATTGTAGGCCAAGTATCATACATCAATGTCATTTTATCAGTGCAATCGATCATTTCTGGAAACAACACTTCTCAAACATTTCCGAAAGTTGTTTTCATCTTGTTTCTGTCTCATTAGTTCTATTGACAGATTCGTGTGTATCTAATTAATTTGAAGTTTCTCTGTAATAGTCATTAAATAACAAGTTATATCAAAATGAATTGTATCAGTTATTTTAAATTTCCATTAGATCATTTTTCTTTCAACTGTTTATTTCAGAATTCCCTAACAAAATTTATTTCTTTGTAATTACATGTATGAAAAATTCTCTAATTAATTCTATTAAAATTAATTTCTACAATAAAAGAAGCTAAAAATATGAATTTGTACAATGTTTTAATGAATATAAAATATTTTTAACAGCAGAGAATAAAGATTTAACAAGGTCAACCATTGTTTAAAGAGCTCTTTTTATAAAGAGTGACTTGCTTACCGATTCTGTAATTAATTCTATTTTAAATTAATTTCTACAACAGAAAAAGCCAAAAACATAAATTTGCACAATATTTTAATGAATATGAAATATTTTAAACGACATAGAATAATGATTTAATACGGTCAAACATTGTTTAAAGAACTCTTTTTTATGAAGAGTGACTTGCTTAACTTGCAAAATGAAATTTAAAAAAGTGACTGACTTCAGCCATGTTTCGGCGATTGAGCAGTATGGAGATTTAATGACGTTACAAGTAACGTCATCAAATCTTCATACTGTATACGTTTCTGAATATGTTTTTATATGTATGCATTAATATTATTATAATAATTCTTGTTTAACGATAATTATTATATCTGCATGGAAGAAGTCTTGTCCAGATACCGTGGTCGAACACGACTCAGAGGGATTAGATCATGTGCCTGTGGAATCGTATTGGATAAGATAGGCCAATATTATGGATTTGAAGGTGTGTAACAGTAACATCGATTAACTATGAAATTATATGACCAAAACTACTGAAAAACTCGTCGAGTTATTTTATTATTTGTTGGAAAATATATGGAGTTAATCGTGTCATGACAAAATTTTTATCGACATTTTAAGTGATAAGCCTGGATTCCACTTATCTAATTCTGTATAATTTGAAATTATCATGTTCACCTGTATATGAACATCTAGGCTTGCGAGCTTCCCTGAATGGTTTTCTTATAAAATGCAATATAAAATACAAACTTGATCTAAAGTCAATATACTAAATTTTTGCCATTTAGCTCAAGGCTTTTTTGAACTAACGTGTTCACAGACAGACATGACGCAACAAATATATTTTTCATGTACAGAAAGATTCAATGAAATTTTAGGTTCGAGTATTTTGATGGTTGCAATATCTCATCTCCGCTTCGCATACAAAAAAGATGTTATTTATAAAGTCACATGTCATTTACAAGTCCGCTGACTGTCTTGTCTTCTATTTAATCTAAATTGTGCGCCTATTGTTTTATTTTCAGTAGCGCCAAGAGTATAAGTTAACTACTCATGCCTGACAACCCTGTTTACGATACGGATTTCATTCACAGATCGCAATTTAAACCCGCATCAGAGAACGACCACCTCTAGACCAGTACTCTCAGTAGTATTACTCTCGACATGGAGGACTTTATGCCCAAGACAGATTTATACATTTTCTAGTTACGTCATACCCAGCCATTCGGGTTTGAACTGACAACCTAAGGAATGCGCGTCTAACGCCCTATTAACTAGGCTATACCAGCCCTTATACAAGAAAGTAAAATAACAAATGATGAAGGAAGCAATATATTGTTTGCCATGGAGTTCGTCATTTTTATTTCATATAACCCTCTTAAAATACGTAAGAACTGGAACTTTATGCCACTCCCTAAAATAAATAAATTTTTAAAACTAGGAATACCTAATAAAAGACTAAAAATATTTTGAGTTCATATCTTAGGAAATATAAAAATTATCAACAGGATGGCTGATGTTGACGTGCAATTGAAAAGGATGGGTGATGTTAACAGGATGGGTTATCTTGACGCGCGGTTGTTGAGCTTAAACTTCCGCGGTTAGTTAAGCTTTCACCTTGTTAAATTCTTCTATATTAAAGACATTTAAAGTTGTTTCCTAAGTTGTTTTATGCATTATATTAAAGTTGTTTCCTAAAATTGTTCTATGCATTATATTTTTTGGAGGTGTAAGAACTTTCCAAGATAAAATATTGTGTCACTATGTTGCGTACAAAATAAAAGGTATAATTTAGTCTATTTATGAAACAGTTATAAAATTTCTGTATGTTACAAAAATGGTATTTCATGAAAATTAATTATTTCTTATTAGCTAAATAATTAAAATTCAAAATGTAATCGTTAGTAAAGTCTGATAACAGTGAATTTCTATTAACATTCCTAGTAATTAGTGTAGTAAGTAATTCCAAGTAACATTCCTAGTAATTTCTTTAGTGATAATTTAACAGTTGCTAAAAATTTTGGAATTATGGTAAATTAATTCTCATTTTTACAATTTTATTTTGTTTGAAAAAA
The DNA here is from genome assembly GCA_026543055.1 of Argiope trifasciata. Classification (NCBI taxonomy): domain Eukaryota; kingdom Metazoa; phylum Arthropoda; class Arachnida; order Araneae; family Araneidae; genus Argiope; species Argiope trifasciata. The sequence continues at coordinate 1,533,476 of JAPMOQ010018023.1, forward strand.
ATAATTCTCATTTTTAAAATTTTGTTTTGTTTGTTTTTAACAGATGATAAAGAATTTGGTATTATGGTAATTTAATTCTCATTTTTAAAATTTTGTTTTGTTTCAAAAAATAATTCTCATTAAATTTTTTTTATTATGCTATTACATTCCAATTAATCAATTAATTAATCCATAAAATCGCAAATATAATCCATACACTATTTTTTCCCCAATTTTTCATTCCAATCTGAAACGACAAAGCATAATGTGCACTTACTGAAACACATTACGTGATTCATGTTTGTGAGTGATGGATGACAGCAAAGATGCAACACGCACTTAAGCTATCTAGAGTAAAAAGAATAATCTCATGAAGAGCTGAAACATTTTCGAGAGAAGGTTTCACTCTCGCATCCCCCCAGTTCACAGCCCACCCCTCAAATCTCATCCCTTTTCTTTCCTGTTTTTTTGTATTGAGCGACATCAGGTTCTGGGATGTTTATCATGGACCTGTCAAAGGAAAGGAAAGAAGTTGACAAAATATTTTAGAAAGGCTGCTATTCATCTGTTTCGCAGGACAAATATGACGGAAGGACATGGATTGATCAACTTTGACTGTATTTTTTGTAATACAATGTACATCTGTTGCTAATTAGGGATCTTTACGATGGGTTTGAATTCTATTGTCATGAATTTGTAATATTGTTTCGCCACAATCTAATCTCCTAATGAAGAAGAAAGTTTAAAAGAGTTTTAAGGATTGCTGAATGGATGATCCTTAGTGACAAACTTGTTGAACGTATAGTAATTTGGTGAAACAATGATTATTATTCTAAGATTCAAGAATCTTATCAATCACTCCATTAAGGCCTTATCACACGGTGAAATTTCGTCAGCACTTTTCTGTTTCTACCCTCAAACCGGTCAAGCAAGTTTCAAAATCGGCAACTTTTTCTAACCAGCTCGAAAATGCCGTCGGAAATATTGTCCGCAAACGAAATTCAACCAATCATGTAAAACTTTAAAGTGACGTCACTTTCGTTATCGTTTGCTGACGGAAAGTGCCGACGATATTTTGCCATGTGATAAGGCTTTTAGAATTCAAATTAATTTGTTCAAGAGCATTAGATATCCTGTTACGGGAAATATAAAAATTGAAGGCATACAAACAAGCGCGTGCATACTAGTCAATTTTATCGAGAAAATATTCGAGAGAAACCTTTTTGGATTAATGATCTCCAGCTTGAGAATTTTACTCAATTTTTTCCTAGCCTTATTGACAAACTTGTTGAACGTTTAGTAATTTGGTGAAATAATGAATTATTATTCAAGAATCTTATCAATCACTCTATTAGAATTCAAATCAATTTCTTCTTTTGTTCAAGAACATTAGATGTCCTGTTACGGGAACTATAATAATTGAAGGCAGAGAAACAAGTGTGTGCTATACTAATCAAAACCACCGAGAAAGTATTTGAGACAAATCTTTTTCAATTTTTGATCTCCATTATACTTCTCTGAGTGGGTTTTGCGTTTGCTGTGGTTTAATACGGACTTTCTGCCTGTGAATAGTGATTCTCATGTTTGGTGTATCCTTCATCTGTGTTCTGTGTTCCTGTTTAGAATAAAATGTCGTTATCCTTATTAGATACTTGCAGCTGTTTCATTTCATATCCATCGAGCAGAATTTTCCATCACAACATAAAGCAAACACTTTATGGATAATAATAAAATAATTGCATTACAGATATTTATACTTCGAATGCTTTTTGTCTATTGCCAACACATTTGACTTAAGAAACATGTAGCTTTGTAGGCTACTTTCATAATGTTATAAAACAACAACAACAAAATGCGTTTAAAAAAGTTAGAACAAAATGCCAATGTCGTTTCGCAGTCATTAATAAGAAATTTGTGTCATTAAAAATTTATATTACCATATAAAAGTGGTTGTCATGATTCATTCTGTTATTATACACTGATTAACAATTGCCAATGAGCAAACGATTTATGTAAAATTGCGTCTCATACAAAGTAAATTCCAATTGAGGGGACATGATAGACCAAGACTTGTTTAACCGTATTAAATACGTCGCATACAAACTCTTGATACATATGAAAATTCATACTGTTAGATATTTGACCCAGAGAAGTGAATGAAGTAAAAAAAATTATCTGAAATTCTGTTTGGTTTGTGTAACAATTAAGAGAGAAATGACAGCTAGACACCATTTGAGTGTCTACGATTGTGGACGATCAGTTGGTCAAAGCAGATCAAAGTGTCATCACTGTAGTTGTTGCAATGGGTGTATCAAAGAATATCATCTCGCGATTAAAGAAGGTGGCTGAAAGTGAAAATGCTTTGCAAAAGCATGAAGGAATTAGTTGTAGGAACACCACACTTTTAGAGAATCGCTATATAGCCTTCATGGCAAAAAGGAACTGAAATTTAACTCTTGGCCAGGTGGCTGCAAACCTTGCACCAGCTACCGGTACGCATGTTTCTGCAAGAACCATCTCAAGGCGATCAAATCAAGTTTATTTCTATGCATGGAAGCTTGCTCGTTCTTCTCAAACGAATCTTGCTTTAATGTGATAAGTGATTTTGGCCACCAATTACTGTGGAGATATAGTGGAACACGCCATACATAACAGCTTGTTTGTGAATCGGCTTGATAGTTTCGGTCCTGGCTTGATAGTTTTGCAGGCATGCACAATGGCAGAACACTGGTGAGAAAGCGTTACATCGCAATAGTATTGCAGAGATGTTATTCCGGGTAATGTTTGCCTTTTTAGGTGTGCTGTAGGTCCAAACATTTTGTTTATGATTGATAATGCTCTGTCACAGAGAAGCGTCTGGGTGCCAGACACATTACAAAATGAGACTATTGTTCATAGGCAATGGCCTGCTTACTGTCTCGAACTAAATCCCATTGAACTTGTCTGGGATACTCTTATCAGACGTATTTCCAAAGAACTGTGGGAAGGTGAGATGTATTCTCGGAATAGAACCCGGGACCTTTGGGTCTGAAGGCCGATAACATAACCACTGGGTAAAAGCATGATCATGTCCCGTTGATCTTATCTTACTAAGATATCACCACAGTACTCGCCCTCCAGTAAAACTGGGGTCCCACGGCCTATACCCCGTCTGCAGACGAGCCACGTGCCACCCGTTGACAGCTCTTGCGGTTTTCTGGTCCCTTTGATGACCCGTCGACTTACCGACAAAATGTCGGTAAGTAGGCGGGTCATCAAAGAGACCAAGAGGGGGCGAAAGGGGAAACGCATCCTCCTGGCTAGGGGGGAGTGTGGTGCCCCAGTGGATGGGAGGTCTGATTTAGGACCAAATCGGGGAAATTGCGCGTCGTGGGACCCCGGTTAGAGTGTGACGAACGATATGCGTTGTTGTTGAGTTGTGATGAATTGGTTTGTTGAGTGAGAGGTTGCTGTGTGTAGCTGTTGTGTCTATTGCGCAGTACCTGTCTTTGTTTGGCAAGCGGGGAGCTTTGTAGTCACGTCAAGCGTTATGGCAAGCGTGCGTGAATTGTTGCTTCAAGAGAGTCTGACGACTTTGGTTGCGGGTAGATGGTGCCACATCAGTTGCTTGAAGGTTGAAGGTCATTTTTCGAGGTCACTAGTGTGGAACGTGATGTTGGCTCGGAATAGAACCCGGGACCTTTGGGTCTGAAGGCCGATAACATAACCACAGGGCAAAAGCATAGGCGCGCTTTCTCCGAAAGAGAAGGATCGCTATAGAATCATACTTTACCAAATACTGCAAGAGCTGAAAATCGTCTTGGGAGAAGAGCACCTCGATTCTTTATTGGAGAGCATGGAGAACAGATGCAAAATATGTATTAGTGTTCGTGATCTTCACACATCTTACTAAAGTGCTAATATATGCATCATTCTGCCCTAAAGATCAATTTTTGTAGGACTGTTTGGGAATTATCCAAGGAGAATCTTTTTTTAATTTCTTAATTCTTCGTTATATCGATATATGCACCATTTTGCACTATAATAAATGCACATGCTATATATGTACTAAGTTTCATTTCATCAATTAGTATCTATACTTAATTATTCCGAACAACGTAACTGTTCCTTAGAAAATTTCAAGCAGTGTATTTCGAATCCTCAATGACCTATCCAAAGCGTTGTCGATTTTTAAAGATCCACCTATCAATAAAAATTGCTTAATTATTCTACTTTTCATGAAATTTAATTTCTATACTCCCTTTTCTTTATGTTTAAAACCTTTTATTCATTATTTATTGTCCTCAAACAACTATTTTAACTTTTGCTTTAGGTATATAACACTGCTAAAAATCCTAATAACCGTGGAAAAAAATGAAAATATTTCATCCATCACTTTTCAAAACTGTTTTTACAGAAAGACAAAATAATTTGCATTTAATGTGGAATGCCTCATTTTTAATTCATAAATAGAATATGGCCGTTTATTACAGTAAAAGAAGATTAATGTGAAATGTGAACTTTTTTTAACTATGCATGATTATTTGGAAAACAAGTAATTTGTTTCTGTATAAAGTTCTTATATTCTAATTTAATTTTTTTAAAATTCTGTATATTGATTTAGAAATATTGATCCATAAAAAATGCTTTCCTTTTCTGTAATGCCCTAAATAGTATTCTAGCTTAGTATCTACTAAATTGTAGAATTATAATCTTTTCTCTTAATTCTCTGAAACAAAAAAAAAAGAGATTTTTGGATCTATTAGATAAATAATATTCGTTATAAAAATAATAATCATATAAACAAGGATTCTTTAAAATTGTATCACCATATTAATAATTTAAAACAAATATTAATATATTTAAAAGTAATATATATACACTGATGGAAAAAAAAATTCCAACACCAAGAAAAAATTATTGTACAGTAATGAAATTTTAGGAATACATTTGTCTAGGTAACATATTTAATTGATTAAAGTTTCAAGATCACAGGTAGAGCCATTTCAAATGTGAAATGTTGGTACATTAGTAACCGGTGTAACCGCAAGAATTTTGAATGCAAGCATGCAAACATGCATGCATTGTGTCGTACAGGTGTCGGATATCAGTTTGTGGGATGGAGTTCCATGCTTGTTGCACTTGAGCGGTCAATGCAGAGACGGTTAATGCTGGTTGTGGATGACGCTGGAGTTGTCGTCCAATGATGTCCCATACGTGCTCGATTGGAGAAAGATCCGGTGATCTAGCAGGCCAAGGCAACATGCCGACACTCTGTAGAGCATGTTGGGGTTACAACAGCGGTATGAGGGCGAGCATTATCCTGTTGGAAAACGCCCCCTTGAATGCTGTTCATGAAGGGCAACACAACAGGTTGTATCACTAGACTGACGTACAAATTTGCAGTCAGGGTGCATGGGATAACTACGAGAGTGCTCCTGCTGTCATAGGAAATTGCTCCCCAAACCATAACTCCAGGAGTAGGCCCTGTGTGTCTAGGACGAAGACAGGTCACTAGCAGGCGTTCCCCTGGCCTCCATCTAACCAACAAATGGCTATCACTGCGACCAAGGCAGAACCGGCTTTCATCAGAAAACACAACAGATCTCCACTCCGTCCTTCAATGAGCTCTAGCTTGACACCACTCACGTCGCAAACGCCAGTGGTTTGGAGTCAGTGGAATGCACTGTACAGGGCGTCTGACTCGGAGCTGTCCTTGAAGTAACCGATTTGTAACAGTTCATTGTGTCACTGTGGTACTAACTGCAGCTCAAATTTCAGCTGCAGATGCAGTACAATTAGCCACAGCCATACGCCGATTACGATGGTCTTCCCTCTCAGTAGTACCACGTGGCCACCCGGAACCTGGTCTTCTTGAGGCAGTACCTTCCTTTGACCACTGCCGCCAATACTCATGCACAGTGGATACATTCCTGCCAAGTCTTTCAGCAATATCGCGGAAAGAAAACCCACCTTCTCGTAGCCCTACAACACGACCTCGTTCAAACTCAGTGAGCTGTTGATAATAGCTTCTTCGTCTTCTCAGAGGCATCCTTGACTAACATTAACCCACTACGTCAAATCTCAACTGTAAATAACGATCACGAACCTTACAGCGCTTATTTAAAGCAAACCTCATTGGCATGTTCATAGTGTCTCTAATAGCGCCACACTTACGCACGTAGCTCGAAGTTTGAATCGACGTCATCTTTCAGATGAATAAACACGCCTACCAAATTTCGTCTATCTAGCACCGCTACTCCCTAGTGTTGGGATTTTTTTCCATCAGTATATATATATATATATATAAGAAAATCTAGAAAATATACTTTTAATGCAATGTTTTTAGAACATACTTGCAACAGTCAGGTTTGCTCTAGAGTATTGAATTGTCATTTATTTAGTATGTTTAAAGCTTTCTTTCATCTAAAATTTAATTTAAAAATTATGTATATCGAATAATTTTAAGTTTTTTTAATCAGTAAAACAGATGTGTGGTTGTTTTTCCTTAGGCACATAATATGTTGGAAATCTTATGTGCTTTGAAGTGTTGCAAATGTTGAACTAAACACTATTTTCTCGGAATTTAAATTAAAATACAATCCATGAAAATTTATCTCGTTTTTTTCATTTCACAACTTAAATTCAATAAATATTATTGCTCAAAAATTATTCTTTGCCTGCTTGAAGGTTGAAAATAATGTCTCATTAATTTCGCTTCTTATACTAATTTAGATAAGCATTTTTTTTCTGAATTATACTTTAATCAAATATTTTTGTAGAACTTTTAACAAAATTATAACCTTTATGCAACAAAATTCAATGACCTTTATTATTAAATTTTGAAATATTTTATTATTGTCTAATTTTTCCATTATTCAAAGCTAATAATGAAATACAATATATTTTCTCATCTGGACTTGAAAAATATAAAAATGAATTTATAATAATAAAATCACATCTTTCAATTAAAAGATAGATTATCCTTATAGTTTTACTGATATTATGATGGACAATGACAACTTTGAATGATGTAAAAATAGGGTTGTTAAGAAAGTACAACGTGAAAGTTTATTACGATCTATGGACATAAAATTCTGAATTAAGGTGTTTACGAACGTCAATTCCTATAAATAATTACAATCTATATTACAGACTCAACAGTTAAGTAATTACCAAAGGTGTCTGATTGTTAAGCTTTTGAATTTTAAAATTAGTTTTAAAGTAAATTTTAATTGATAAAGTGCTTTTAGACTCAATAAAGCACTCCAAAATGAAACAAAAACCTATTAACTATAATTTTCTTAAGAGTTAGAGGCCTATTTTTGAACAATTACTCATATGTTTTCAGTAATTAACCCAAAAAATCGAAATATTAGACGACATTTAGTTAATTAACTCATATGAGAGGACTTCAGAATGCTCTACCTAATATTTGTTTTATTTTTCAGCTTTCTATTCCATGCTGAAACACAGCGAATCATAATGATATACATCAGAGGAGGCATTACACTCTGTATGCTTCGGAATGATTGATGACAGCAAAAACTCTGTAACCGTGCACTCATGGCGAGTAAAAAGAAAAGAGTATATCGGTGAAATGTTGAGAGTGCTCGTTTTCACACTTTTGCTGCTTTTATTTCTTTCAGTGAGTGGCAACAGTGATAGGGAACTTCATCATCCTATTATAGAGACAAAATAAGCTGACAAAACACTGCTGTCATTATCGTTAGTTATTTTTTAGTGAAGGGAAATGAAGAAGTGTATGGTTTGCCAGCTTCGAGAAACATGATACTTTGGCTCTAATAAACGTGTAATAGAATAGAAATATAATTAATGACATAAAATAATTGCCATTTTGCTGAAAATAGAAAATGGGAGAATATATTTTGAAGGATGATTTAATATTTAATGACTCAATTTTTAAGTTTGAAACTATTGAAATAAGTTGAGATATCGATTTTTTCAGAGAATAATGCAGAATAATTTATCAATCAGTATCCTTAATTTCTAAAGAATGTTTTCATCAATTTTTTTCTAATTTTTTTCGATTATTATATTTTTACTATACATATTTTAATGCTAAATTTTTAACTGATATTTTCTGGAATTGAAAATGTCCTTTGAAATTTTTAACGAAATTTCCATAATTTAGATCTAACGTATTATTTTTCCAAATATGAAATATGTTTAAATGCCAAATATGTTTAGTACTTCATGAAATGCAGATTATGCAAACTGTTCTATTAAAATTATTCTGGAATTTTTTATTGTTTCACAATGCAAAGAAATATTTAAAATTCAATAACACTTTCTGATTATTTATATATGAATTCTTAATATTTTAATCACGGATATGAATGTTGTTTAATTTTAGGTAAATAATTAAGTAATATAGGTTTATGCTAGCTATGATACTGAACGATTTCTTTGTTCCATTTCCAAAGTGGGTTTGTTTTTGTTTTGTATCTCATTTTAATCGAAAATTTATTTCAAACTTTTAATATTCTTTTAAACTTCTGGCATTTAGTTTGAATAAGTTGTTATTTTATAGATGTTGATTCATTCTATTTTATGCAAAAATTTAAGCAAAATAAAACTATTTTATTGCATGCTATTAAAAAAATCCTCTTGGACATAGTAGCATATTTTGAAAAAAATGCGCACAACTATTATACACTTAAATTTTATTTCGAACCACAGTAAGATAAGGCTAATACAAAACAAGAATACTAGCAATTTTATTTTATTTTATTACACTAAAAATTTAATCTCTATGCGTTACTAACTTTTTATTCTAAATTTTTAGAAAAAAAAACAAGTCTGTTTATTTTACTGAAATTTTTAAGATGAAAGATGAGAAAATTGTCTGATACTAAATAATTATGTTTTCAAAAGCATTTATTTAATTTAACATGAAAAAAAAACCATATTAAACTCCGTGTTGAATAATTTTGACAAAACTTATACGGTTTTCATAACAATGACTTTTACATTATAACGTTCTATTTTAACCCTGAAAAAAGTGAATAAACACATCTTCTTCAAAGTTTAATGTCTCATTTTAATAATATATTTAAGCAAATATTTTTTCAGTGTTTAGTTGTTCAAGATACATACACACACACACACATATATATGTGTGTGTGTATATATATTTAATTTCAACAACACGCATTTAAATTTTTTTATTTCTCAGGAAAGTTTTTGCATTTTTAATCTTCGTTAAATTTCTGTCTTGTATTTCAAGTGAAAATAAAAACACTTTCCGATTATCTTGAGTAAATATTTATATAATTAGGTGATTATGATACCTATTTGTATAATATAAAAATAATGTAATGTGCAATTGGTATTTCATAATATAAGATTTTATGGAAAGCGATATAATATGTTTTACTAAGAGTGTTTGAAGATCAGATGGTTCACCAAGACTTTTGGGAGTAATTAACTTCAATTAATTTTTTACGCAAAACATAATGCTCATTATTACTTATTACTTATTCATATTATATTAATTCATTATTCATCAAAACAGATTTTAAGCATCATATTGTGATAAAAATCAATGTGGAGTTATTTTACTAGCCCAACACCTACTTTTCTTATTATGAACTTAAGTTCTAAAAGAATTGAATTCAAATGGTATCGTACTACCATTCAAAATATAACATTTTAAGCAATTCTTTTTATAATTACAATTTGTATTTCATGGTATTGTGATGAGCATTTTAACTTCTTTTGAAAATATACTGCTCTAATAAACAAAATAATAATTTTTTTCACCTGTGACAATATTAAAAAAGGTTTATGATTAAATATTTGACAAAGCAATTAAACTGTTGATTTTAATATCATGCAATGGTGAAATATGAGTATTATTAAAAATTAAAAAGAATTGAATTAAAAAGAAAATTTAATTCAAAATTTAAAAGAAAGAGCTCTAAAAGAATTGAATTCAAATGCCACCATCCTGCCATTCAGAAAAAAAAAATTTAAGTCATTCTTCTTGTAATAACTATTTGTGTTTCATTGTATTGTGATGAACATTTTTATTCCTCTTCAAAATATTAACAAACAAAATAACTATTTTTTATCTTTAACAATATAAAAATTGTTTATGATTAAATATTTGATAAAGCAGTTAAACTGATTTTAATTTTAATGCAATGGTAAAATGTAAGTATTGTTGAAATTTTTAAAAATAAAGGTTTCGAGGCTGGTATTTTGGCCTCAACGGGTATTTTCCGGTTAGAGTCCAAGTTCAGTATTGGTTGTTCTCCACCCTGTGTTCTAATCGTGAGTTGTGTTCAAGTGAGATCAAAATTCCATAACCTTTCCCCAATTTCGCTTTGCATCGCTTTATGTTGTGTATGTGCCCGTTGCTCCTGCTTGTATATATGCGTGACTCTCAGGGGTGAAATAAAATGACATACAAAAGGAAAGGTTCTACATTGTCTTTAAAACTTTCTTTTGATTGAAAAATTATATGGTTTCATATACATACGCAAAATTTGTATTATAAAAGTCAAATAATTTTATTAAGAGCAAACTCATTCTATTTCAATACTTGTGGATATAGAGATAAAAATTGTTGTATCTAAAATTATTAAAAAAATTTAATTAAAATTAAAAAAAATTAATTAAAATTAATTAAAATTAATAAAAATTAATTGTTGAATATTAGTAGAATCCATATATATAGGAAAAAAAACTTTTATAATTTTATACCTCAATATTGAGGAATTATATATATATATTTTCAAATTTTGAGAAACAAAATTAAATTTTACCATTTTATTCGATACACTAATTTATGGCTTTATTTTGTTTAATATTAACTCTTACAAAAGAATTGACTTTTATTCTTATTTCCCAGATAAAATCCTTTTAATTCTTGGGAAATAAAGAAAAGTTCAATTTTCAAGCAGAAATGACCAATGAATGAAAACATTTAATTCGTAATTTTTAGGATTAATATTCACATTTTCTATCTTCGATGAACCTATTATTTCCTTTTGGATTGTCTAGCAATATTCCCCAATGGATTTATAGGAATACTTATTTAAAATAAACGTGTCGCTTTACAGTATAGCATATTAAGCTTCCGGAATTGAGATCATTGAGAAAAAAAAATTAAGTCATCGCTTTTCCGCTCATCTTTTAGCTACGAAAGATTTTTAAAGTCCTTTTGGGACTTGGAAGGTATTCTTAACGCCATTTTACGGCATCAAATATTCAAGGAAATAGACACTATTTCTTTTGTTTCTGATCCTTTCTGTTATTCCCACCGATGGGTCTTTCGTCGGCTACAGAGAACTCTCTGCAACGCACAGATCGTGCAATGATTTTTTTTTTCTGTAGAAAGTATCCCTAGTCCTGGGACTCGTAAAAGAAATGTCAAATGACAGCGGTACTGTTCCCGCCATCCTTTTTTCTTTATCCCCCCTCCCCCTATAAAACCGTACCTAGACAAAAACGTGATCTCTGCTTTATTTACAACAGAATCGCAGCTGCCAAATCGCTACGGTAAAGAAAATAAATCGTAAAAAGTCAGAACGGCGTACACAGGATAAAAATAAAGATAAAGAAAAAAGTGTAGAAAAGAACAGCATTTCTCTCACCCCCCCCCCTTAGGTAGGGAACATTTACGTGTATTTTCATTGCACTCTGAACAAGAGAAAGCCTTGGTTCCAAAGGGATTCGATGTCACAGTCAATAATGGCCCTAAAAAAATAACGTGATTTCTTTTATCCTCAAAGTGTATGCTAAACTGAAAGCTACCGATTTTTCACATACACGCACACGGAATCCAACAGAGTTTTGATTCTTTTTGTCTAATTATGTCCTATAAACTAGGAATCAAATGTTAAGTATTTTAATAATCGGTTTCAATCCATAAAAATTGCAAAATATCTATTCCGTAAGACTGAGCTACATAGTTTCATCTTTAATAATGATTGGAGAATATATATATATATATATATATATGTGTGTGTGTGTGTGTGTGTGTTAAATCAATCTTAATCCATATATTTTAATGTGTGTTAATCCATATATTTAAAGTAATATATCTAATAAAAATAAATATAGTTAAATTTATACTTTTTAGTCTTAAATTGCCGACGTTTTTTCAAAAGGGTAACGCGTTATTTTCGTGAACTTGACGTCCCGTATTCGAGTCCCGGTTCTGAGTGGTTGTTCTGTCTGTAAGGTGTGTGCATGTACTCCCCCACAGCTCAAAAAAGGAGTGAATGTGAAGCATGAAATCGCGAAGTCGTACTCTTGGCCTTACTGAAAAACAAGAGATATTCATTTCAGCTTATAAACTGTCATAAGTAACAACATACACTGTCTTAAAAATAAAATATAAATTTTCAAATCTTTATAAATCTAATAACTCTTTTAAAATACGTTGAAAATCAATAGGCTTAGAAAGCACGTTAGAAGCCACATTTTCTAATGCAGATGACTAAAACAATTATAAAACATGCAAATTGTTTAGATTATATAAATGAAGGTATTTAATGGCTCATTCCTTTTTCATCATGATTAAATTTAATTTGTTTATCAGCATTTTTCAAACCTGAATTGAGAATAGGAAATAATGAGCTACGGGAGTTTAAAAAATATTTATTTTATTATTTACGGTATATCAGACATATACCGTTTTATATTGATGACTGTGTCGATTCAACTGATTGATGAATCTATGTCTAAAGATTTTATGAATTTTTTGTGAAATTCCAGTAATTGGTATTTAACTTCTCATATCCGATGTATAGAGAAAGTATAGTAATCATAACACAAATAATGAACATGAGATTTTGTCGAATCTCTTCATGTTTGAAAAAATAATTTTGACTTTATGCATATCCTTCTATTGGGTTGTTCGGAAAGTCATTTCGTATTTTTTTGTCAAAATGAAAAGAAATTTTCGTTTAATGAATAAATTATTTATTAAATTATAAAATTGCCATTCTGGTCTAATACCTTTTGCCATATTTTTGGTAGTAACATGATTACACGCTCATAAAAGTTTTGGTCTTTGCTGTAAAAAAAAAACTGATCGAGGTGGTTTTTGGCCTCCTCATTTGAAGGAAAAATTTTGCAAATCAGTTCTGGTACTGATGTACTGTTAACACATCTTCTCCACACTATTGGCTAATTAATTTCTGGCTTAAACAGCATTTTTACCTTTTATAGCAAAAAAGAAAAAAATGACGAAAATGCTGTTTATTGCTCTCCATATTTAAAAGGGCACCATCCAAAAACTACTGCGAAGAATCAGCTGCACTTTTTCACACTCAAGCCTTGCTATATCAGCTCTTAAAACATAAAATGATTTTGCGGTTTAAGTATGAAATTGGGTGCGAAAAATGCAATTAAATCCTTCTTTGAGATAAATTAGGCCTAATTAGTAAATGCAATTTATCTATT
>JAPMOQ010018023.1:1546883-1574335 GCA_026543055.1 Argiope trifasciata
GAAACCGAAAATTTGAACCAGATTGTGGATGCTGCCGATATAAATAGAAGAATTTTGACTTATTCCCAACAATCCTTTGTCAGGAAAAAACGAAATTACTTTCCGAACAACCTAATATTATAGATAAAAATACTAAAATTTGAAAAATTCTGTAAAATTCTTCGCTAAATTAACTCAAAGATAACCTGTTGCCTGGGTGTTAGTGAATGCAATAACTAGCTTGAAGAGTGGCAGATTGATAAAATTCGGTGTTCCCCGATTTATAATTGAAAGTATAGAGACTTATCGAATTTGAAATCAATCCCTAAACCTTCTTTTGGTTTGTACTTTCACAAACATGCAAGACTCTAACTTAAAAACATAACCGCTTAAATGTATGAAATGCGTTTTGAAAGTTTAAGCCTACAATTGCAATGTGCCATACTTTAATTTCAATCTCTTGGATAAAAAGCGTATAAAACACAAAGTTTTTTAATCAATATATTTGCCTATCGCTAAATGTTATGGATTAATTGCAAAAGAAAGAAAATATTGAATGATAAATATTTTCATTCAATACGCCGTAATGCCATCCAAGATATTTGCGATCTCACCAAAGGTACCACATTTTATTTTGGGGAAAACGGATAAAATATATGGGGATATCTTTCCTAATAGCTGAATGCTACTCTTAATTTGTGGGAATTCTACTAATTCCCACATTCCCACTCTAATTAACATTCAATTTAATTTCTAGGAGTAAATCACTGATTACAAGTTATGTTTTATAGTAACTGGACAGTAGAAAAGAAGAGCTCCACAATTTAAAAGGTTATTAAGTCATTTAATTCAAATTTTTTGAATCTGTTTTAAAAATATTTAATTACAATGCATTTGTATTAATTCTTGACACCAGTAAAATACACACAACTATTTTATAAATGTACAGCTTTACAGTTCTTTGAACAATAATGCGATCTTGCTCAGTTAAATAAATATTCTTCTAAGTATGTTTTCTTATATGTAAATATATGTACAGTAGAAGTCCATTAGTCCGGCATCCAACAGTCCGGAATGCCCGATAGTCCGGCATCGCTCCGGAAAGTTGTAAAAATTTTGGTTTTCTCCAAAAGTGTGTCTTTAAAGCAAATAAAAACCGCTCGAGAAGTATTCGGAAGTTTTCGGGGTAGTTCGAGATCATCCGGAAGCGCTCGGTATTGTTCGGAAACAATTAGCGGCCGGCTAGTCTCAGCTGTCACAACAAATTCAGGTGCAGTGCAACTCCGTTAATCAATCACGAAGCATCTTCGCCATTTTTTTGTGCTTTGTTGTTTTGTATCCTTTCACATCGCAGTAAACGTAACTTTTGAAACTGTTTATAAAAAAGTGATTTTCGTTCTAACTGTACAGTGATCATGTTTTCAAAACCTAAGCCTTCGAGTTCAAAAGGAGAGAAACGAAAACACGTAACACTGACTCTCAATCAGAAACTAGAAATCATCAAACGGCTAGAAAAAGGCGAGAATAGAAATGTTTTAATGAATGAGTTTAATATTGGCTCATCAACTATTTATGACATTAAAAAACAAAAAGATGAACTAATGAAGTTTGCTTCTCAATCGGTAACAACTGAAAAATTGGCTAGCTACAGTGCTTCAGAAATTATTGATTTCCATATCATTAGAAATAAATTTTATACTAAACGCCAAAAGTCAAGAAAACAAAAAGACATTCGTGACTTTTTTAAATCTAAGTGAAATATGTTTTACAGTACGTGTACATACATTATATGAAATGTAAAATAAACTTTGTTGTATGTATTTGCATACTGTATTTTTAGTTTAATTATTAACCTAATTGTTCTTATAATTACCGCCCGATAGACTGGAATTTTCGGTAGTCCGGCACCGAGCCGGTCCCGAACGTGCCGGATTATCGGACTTCTACTGTATTCTTAACAATCTCACCTTTTTAGTAGAATGATTTAGAAGAAGGCCCGACTAGCGTCCTGGCATAGGGTTGGAGCTTCTTCCCCTTGGTCAGACCGTGTTCCGGTTCGGGCTTGGCTCTTCTTCGTCTGATCTATCTATGAGATATGTGTAAAAAAAGCGTTGTGCAAGCGAATGGGGGATGCGTGAGTCGCAAAGTAGGACTCTTGACCTTGGTTGACCCTACTAAAGCAAGAGACTCACCCTATCGCCCTAAATCGCTGTCTTTGTAACAGCAGAAATGTTAAAAAATAACAAGTGCCTAAAGAAACAATAGAAGTAGAAAGCCTTAAAATGAGCTAGAAACATATTTAAACATTCATGGTGAGTAGTTATCTGTTTTGTTTCTCATTTTCGCATCTCAAGTTCATGAATACCCATTAACGAAAGAAAAAAGCAGCACATTGGTACCATAATTAATTCAATGACCTTGATAGCCAGGGACTCGACTGAAATTATCAAGCCTTGTATGAGTAGCTTGTGAATAGATTTCTGATTATTTGTGCTGAAATTTGCTGGAGCACCATCCTGTTTATAGGAGGTAACTACTTTGAAAAGACTCTCAGTAACTACTTTTGGAAGGTAAATGGAATTTGTAGACCCACACTAGTGGCAAAACGTCTGATACGTCCGTTGATTAAAAATCTTTGTTGGAATCATTATGGTCTTGCCGCATTATGATTTGCTTGCACAAATACATGCATTATAGTCAGCAAATGCCCATATGGAGATTCCCGGTTGCATTGCAGTACATATTGACCAAATGACAAGTAAAGTGGGGTTAGTTTGAATACCTATAAACTCTATGAGTAGAATAGGCTCAAGCCTATCACAAGGAGAGGTGGTATGTATTGGTCAGAATTTCAGACCTTTATAAAGATGATCTGCGAATATAAAAACTTTTTTTTTTCAATCTGAATTTCTGGAAGTTCTCTCTGATCATACCAACTAGCATTGAAATTCTATTTACTTTCAGCAAGTAGTCATATGACGAAAAATAGACCAGTTCAACAAATCACTAATAAGAAATATTAACTAATTTCTGGTACAAGATTTAAAAAAAAATCTTGAATGTTTGATTCATTATATAATTGGCAACACATTCTTCGTTTGCTAAGAGTTTCATGTTAGTTTTGAGAAATTTTGCATTTCATTCAAGATAACATGAGTTACAGAAAGTTAAACAAGGCTTAGTATTTAATTTTATCGAATTCGGACACTCGTTTTATTACAGAATAAGCTTTTTCTCCTTTCTTCATATTTTTTACATATATTTTTAATTTTTCCTCTAATGCTTTTTGATTAAAATAAAAGTCAATTTAAATTTAACAATAGGTAAATGCTAATAAAAACTGTATAAAAAATAGAAAGATTTGTATTCTACCTAAAATATAGATGGTTATGGACGAACATTGAACATTCCTAAACTTTGTATACCCTTGTGGCCGACGTTTTAAATACATATTTTTTCTGGAGATTTTAAGCATAAATTATTATCTTGAATTTAATATTTTATAAGAAAAAAAAAATATTTTAGAAGCAAAACAGAAAACTTTGTAATATAAGAGGCTCTTTTTAACTTTTTATCTCATAAATAGTTGTTTTTTACTAAGTTTACATTTTTGTAGCATTTTCTGAAAGAGAATGAGCATATAAAAAAGCAACAAAAAATTTACTCGGCGTCCAGCAAAAGCATGCTTGAGAAGAAAAAAAAAATTCTGAAAGATTTTTTTAAAAAAAAACAATTTTATCTAAAAAAATGTTTGAAAGCTCTTATCTATTCCCCGATGACTGAAAGTAGTCAAAGAACTTCTGCTTCAATCAATCACGATGTCATAAAAAAAATTCAAACAACTTTGATTTAAAAAAAAAATCATAACTGTCAATATAGAGATTGTATGACAATTTTATAGAATTATATAGAATAAAACTTTTTTTCGGCTTTACGGATTTAAAATTTAAAAAAATTGTTATTAGTTATAAGTATGAACTTGTATGCGATTATTTATTCAGAGGAATAGCTGATCAGAAATTGTACACTTCTTTGAAAACTTTAATTAAAGTGTCTTCTCAACTTTCTAGTTTTAAAAATTTAATATAAACATCTGGAAAATTGAAAAGCCTTTCTGAAAAAGCCCTAAATGAATAAATAATTTCTAACTATACAATAATTAATAAGTAACTAATAATTTCTATCAATAACTATAAATAAAGAATTTCTCAATGTCAAATCACTGGCATGGAAAGCATGCATTTCTTTGAAGACTTTCAGCTAAGATATTTTCAAGAATTTTTGATGAACAATATATAAATATCTAGCTAATTCAAGAACATTTCTTTGAAACCGCTATAGCAAAATCGCACAATGTTATAAAATTTCTCTCACTCTTTTGATATAACAAGTATACCAATTTTCTTGAAAAGTTTTACTAAGAAAAATAAATTCTGGTTATACTTTTAAAAAAAGATTGAATAACTATATATTTTAGCTTTGCATATTACTGATAAGCCCAGAATAATTAATTCATAAAATGTAAAAATTATTCTAAATACTATTAAAAACTTTTGACGATTGTTTTTGCATTGTAAATATTAAATATTTAGATAACTCCTTTATGAAACTCAGCTATTTAAGTTATTTACTTAATATTTTTCGCATAAAAATATATTGCTTAATGGACAAGACTATAAGAAAGCACTCATTTTCTTTAAAATTAAATCTCACTTCACTTCACGCACACACACATTCATTCATAACATAGGAATAAAATAGGAATTTCTGTAATTTCACAGGCAGTAAGAACATACCATTGCTTTTATAACAAGAGAAAATATCAAAAATAATAGAAGTTACCTAAGTTTCTTTACAATATCTGTATTATTTCTGAGAACTTTTAATTTGCTCTTGCTTTTATGAATTCTAATGAAGGATTTAGTTTGAAAAAGAAAACAATAAATAGATAACAAATTAAGTTTAGTTGGGAATAACAAAGAAGGGAAACAACACATGTTTTCAAATTACAATTATTGATTTCTTTTAAGGATTAATTTTTTTTCTAATAAAATTCGAAATTATGGGACAAAGAAATGTTAAAATAATATCTTGATACTTTTGTTAAGTGAATGAAAGTACAACACGAAGTTGACTATTAATGTCTTTACAGAATTACGAAAGTTATTATTAGTTTACATTTAATCCCCTAATGCAATTTCTATCGCTCCATTTTTAGGTTAAAAGTACATGGTTTTATAAATCAAAACGAAGCATAAAGCACTTAAAAATATTTATCAAGAGCCTTATAATAGCAATGCGTTTTGATTCTTTACCTAGTAATAAAAATTCGCATTCAATTTTTATGAGAATTAATAAAAGAATAATATTCTTATACTTTTAACTTTATATTTTAATCATTTATATTGAAGCACTACTTTAACGTAGTTTGAGGCAATATAAAGCTAAATAATTCTTAAGAAAACAAATATTTAAAATACTTGTCTAAAAAGAATTTATTATATGCAAATTATTTTTCATAGTTTGAGTGTAAGAATATAATTTTAATCTACTTCCTGTAAAGCTTAATCAATTGGTAAAATTTTATCTTAAAACGTAGCTGTATTGAATTTAGCTAGATTATTTTACTTTACTTTAATATATTGTATGCAATTTTGCATAAGTTTAATAAAATGCTGAGAATATTTTCTCAAATTTCAGAAATGTACGCTTGCGTTATTGTACTGTGTCCTCGGCAGCCAGTATCACGGTCTCGGCTTCAGAACCAGAGGAGACCAAATTCCAGTGAAGAACCGCTCAGGCCAAATGTCCCCCTGCTGGTGTGGTGCAGTTTGGAGAGGGGATTGCCAGCTCAGGTGTCGTCCTCGTCATCTGACAGCGGTTCAAAATCACGAGGTCCGTTCCCAAAATAGCCCTAGTGTTGTTTCAAAATGGGGCATTAATATAACTAAACTACACTAAACTTCAGCTAAATAAGTTAGCCAAAATGGAATGCATCACCTTGTTTGTATACTTGCAACGATTCAATAAATTTAAAAAAAAAACATAGCGAGCAATAATGATATGCATCGGCTGAGATACGACGCCTACTGCTTGCTTCTGAGTGATTGATGATTTATAAAAACGCGGCGCCTTGGCGGCACTTAGAATAAACTAGCGAAGAAAAGGATATTTTGGTGAAGTGTTGACAGAGTTTGCTCTCGTACTTTTATTGCCTTTTTCACACTGGGTGACATCAGCGTTATGAATCTTTATCACTAACCTGTCAAAAGGAAGAAAGAATTTTGAGAGAGCACTTTAGTGGATACCTTTCAAAATCTGCTTAAGAAAAGGGGGAAAAATGGCTGATATGTCAGTTTTATTTAGATAGTCATGGGATGTAATCTAATAAAACGTGTAAACTGTTAAATGATAAAAAAATAAAGCTTGTTGTTTAATTATAAACAAAAAATTCTTTAGTGTGATAATGTTTTTCTTTTATTTTTGGAAAAAATAAAAATATTGTCAATCAAAATAATGAGAAAAATTATTATTCTATGTGGATTATTCTCCTCAATATGTTCTTTTTTTAGGAGTACGATGGACCATTAAAATTTCAAATTTTCTGAGATTTTGATTTGAAATTTTCATAGAAATTTTACCATGTCAGCATAATTTTGTCAAAATTTGTCATTAGAATTCATTGATAACTTTTTGTTGTTTTCGGTAAAAAAACTGAACAAAAAATATATAAAAATATTATGAATCAAAATTGCTGTATGCGCATAAAAGTGGAATAAAAATATTTGTTTTCTGATATTTTAGATAAATATTTTTAATTCTAAACTCTACTTTGTATTCTTAAACATAAATTTATTCAAAACCCAATTAATTTGTCTTTCAAATATTAAGTTATTTTACAATTTTTGAAACTTAAAAAAATATTTTAATAATATTGCCTAAAGCTTTCAAATTTTAAAAAAAAAATTTTTGTTTTTTAGAGGATCTATTCATGTGAAATTATATCATTACACGTTTATACAGCATAATGATAAAGTGGCTAGGTTGTAACTAAATACATGATACGCGTGGAAAATTTTAGAACTTCAGCACTCTTTACAAAAAAATTGCCGCAGCATCCTGTTACTATAGAACAGAGTAATATAAAAAAGAATACTCCATATTATAAAACTCCAGCATTTGGAGAAAAATGGCTGCTTGAATGTAATGAATGCCTAAATGTAAACAACTAGGAGTGGTATTCTAGTCTTTTATATAAATAAAAATGAATGTTTGTATGTCAATTATGCGGTGCCGTGTCGCTTATCCGATTGTGATTAAAAATTAAAAACTTATTACTTGCACTTATTGGATCGTAATAGACATAGTAAAATTATGTAATATATAAAAATTTTTTTGGATTTAATTACCACATCTATTAATAAAGGATTATCATCAAAATAACTCGCCAAGTAGACACAACAAATTCTGTAAAGATGGTAAATTCAAGCTCGACATTAATATTTTGTAGCTGTTGTACGTAAATGCTATGTAAGTAGTTTTCTAAGGTACAACGTTATTAGAGAGTATGCGAGAAAATTTTTAATTCTATAGGTTTTAAATTGTAATTAAAAACTTAATAAAATTTTAACGTTTTTTGCAGTATCTTTCGAAAACATTAAAGTACGCAAATTTTGCATTATTTTAACTTTTATTAATTCAACTATATTAACAAATTTATGGCAGAAGTATGTTTTCTGTGTTTAGTCAATTTTAAAAGAAAATATTTTAATCACATTTTCTAACAATAGTCTTGAGAATTTGTAACGAATATTAAACGAATCACGAAAGTTACAAAAAATAGTTTCTTCCCTTACAATTCTCGAAGAACATCAAGGATTACAATTCTAAAAGAATATATAAATCAATTATATAAAAATGAATTGTTTGTTCGTACTTTATGTGCTACCGTACTATTCAACTGATTTCTATGCAACTTGGTCAACTAGTTACATGAACCTGCGTGAAGGTTATAGGCAGAGTACTATGCACTTCCAAGAAAGTTATGTTTTAAAATTGATAATTTCAAAAGTCAAACAGCACATTCCATCGGAAATAATAGCACATGTATCAAACAAAATAAAATTATTATATTTGATTTCTGTCAATATGAGGGAAATGAACTCAAAAATATGTTATGAAAGCACTAATTTTGTTCTTTTCATAAATGAATAATCTGTTGAATAGTCTGAACATAATGCTGTCATTATTCTCACTATTTTGTCAGCAGCAAACTGAGCATATTATTCAGAGTTAATCTCACACATACAAAATTAAATTATTATCGATGCCACTCAAGGAAAATTATACACATTTTCCAGTCCAAACAGTAATTTTGCTATTTATTAAGTTAATCCATAAACGATATTTTGATTATACAAATGTATATCGTGTTGATTGGTTCGACAACATGTACGTCACTTTATTAAGTGATCAAAAAGCACAACATCTATAAATCAGCCAAATCGAGCTTCATAAACAATTGAGGAAAGAAAAAAAAAGGTATTAAGGGGATCGTTCCCAAATTGCAAATTCACGTGTTTCAGAATCTCAAGATCAACATCATTCAAGAACCGAAAGACAGCGTTTACATGCTACCTGATCACGAGTATCAGAATAAAAAAAACTAATATGAGACAAGAAGCGTGACAACTATCCTTGAAGGAACGTCGATTGGAGAAGATGTGGACACTTCACGCATTCTCATTATTCCCCCAACATTACTTTTGATTTCAAATTACTGTAGTCTCCCATTCGACTTGCATTCTCGATGACCATCAACAATGTTCAAGGTCAATCACGAGTATGCGGACTGAACCTAAAAAAACCAGTTGTATGCTCGATGCTACGAGTCGGACAGGCAATAAATTATTTGTGTCTTCTGAAGACGGAAAAAATAAAAAATAATAGCTTCTGAATAAGGAAGTAAAAAAAGAATAAATATTTTAAACACTTTTCCTTTATATACCCTTCAATTTCAATGAATGCAGTCATTGCTCATACCAAAATAAGTACTATTCTTTCTATCATTCCTAATGAAACAAGACAGTTATTTTAAAAGTCAAACAATATTTCGAAAATTACTTCTTTTTCGGCAACACCACGCCTGGTACTAGCCAGTATTAATATAAAAACTATAATATTTTACAAAAGGATAAAAATATTAAAATAATTCTTTTTTGGAAATATTTATTCGAAATCTAACACTCAGAAAAGATTGAAAATAAAACAAAATTTATCAGTTTCAGTCGATTTTTCATATTTTTACTGTCCATCGTGTTCCATATTAATTCTTTACAGCAGGGATAGCTTTATTTGAAAGTAGTAGCCAGAGGCTGCCGGATACTTTGCCAGGAATATTGCTTATGTTTGTATTAAGTTAAATTGTTCAATATAACTTCATGCCTATAACATAAAATTTTCAAACAAGGAATTCATGTTATTTTAATTGTCTTCTATACTATATACTTACTACGTAAGTGAAACTTTCTAATAGAGAGAAGTCCCGTAACATCATATTGATATTAAAATATAAATGTCTGGTTCGTTTATATTTAACTTTCCTAGTATTATAACTTCAGTATTTGTCTTATAAATTACTCATATACTAAATAGAATCTATCTTAGTTGACTTTCAACATGAAAAAAAGTCAAACAATTAAGTAATTAAAGAAATAAAAAATGGAAAAATTTTCGATTTCAGGGTATTGATATAATATTTTGTTTAAAATTAAAAAAAAAAAAATAGAAAAAATTCAAATTAAAAAGCATTTGTACTAAAAATACATTTATATTAAGAAATTTTTTGAATACAAAAACAGTTCAAAATTGCCTTTTTTCAAGATAATATTTTCGGAATTAATCGCAAAAAAGCTATAAAATTCATTTAATTTTTTTAATTAGTTTAAATTTTTAAAAACAACTTACAATTACGCACTTCATCGTTCAAAGCATATATGTGTAGTATTTGGTAGCTGCAACTGTTGGTCAACAATCTGGCCAGTAGAACCACAGTTCATTAAGCAATGTGAGACTTTTCTCTCACATTGCTTAATGGAAATTATTTTCAATCTCAGCTATGCCAGTAAACTTAGTGACTCTCAGAAAAAGTAAGATAGGTTAATGGAAATGTGTTACGATCTAGAACTATTTTTTTGCAAGGAAATTTTGATATTTTTTATCTCTATCTACCGAATGTAACACTAAATACCCTTTAAAATTATGTGTTAACAGCCTTTTTAAAATTAAAATATTATATCATAAGTAACCAAATAAAGACACTATAAAAATGTTTCTTTTATTGACTGAGAAAGCCTTACATTCATTTTGCTTTTAAAATTAAATTTTCTATTTTGCCAATGTTATGCCTAAAATATTCATTATTTTATTACTTGAATTTCCATTTTTCATTCTCTAATAATCTTAGAGAAATGAATTCTAAATTGCATCATCTTTATACAATAGGATTCCTTTAAGGAAGTTTTCTCATATTCGTCAATTTTGGATAAATTGAAATTTTTGACATCTTGTGCATCCGCGTAACTCTTATATTCGTTTATTTGTTGACAGAACATTCTCCATTCACATCATGAATTCTAGAAAACCGTTTCCTAAAACACATAATTGGTTTTCATTTCGTTGTCTTTTAGTTTTAATAAAATGTTACGTCTGGTAGCAAAACTCTAATTATCCTTTTACCTAATAATTAAAGAGATTTCAAAAACAAGCAGTTATTCAGTAAAATATGAGGATTTGGAAAACTGTCGGTCTAAACAGAATAATTTTGAAAGATTTCAACACTTTTCATATGTTTCGAAACTCCATATTTGATCACTGCGATCACTACGTAGTTTGTCCTATCCAAGCACATAAAGATAATAAAAATGAGTCGTTTCTACTGTTCATCATTATTTATATTTGAATAACCTTGTGGAGATAAAAAGGATTCTTTAATGCCAAAACCATTGTAATGTACGTGAAAATATTCATTTTACAAAATTAAAGTAAAAGGCAACATATGAAACGATGCTTTCAATAATATAATCTGCATTATATATCTTTCATATGCTAGTTTGCGGATAAAAATCTGGTACTTTAATTTCTCCCAAGCCTTTTTCTAATAGTTTCGTTTCGTAAGGTCAAACTGCAATCTTGCAGACATATTGAACTGCACAAATAATAGTTATATATAAGTTATGTTATATATAAATATAGTTGTATATAAATAATGCTCATATATCTATATTGCATACGATCCCTTTTCATACAATCTTTCCTTGTCGTTTTTCAAAATCATTGTCTTCGTAGATGTTAATTCACATTTCACACGGGTTGTCGAAAAATGCGTGTAGGTGTATTACAGAACATTGAGAAATTAAGAAATTAAGAAACAGAAGAAACATTGAAAATTAAATTAGGGTAACTTTAAACTTAATCATATTATTCAGTATTTCCTTTTTTAATAAAATTTCGAAATTTTATTTGAAGAAACGCAATCCAAAGCACAATTTCGGTTTTCCAGATTTTCAAGAATCTTTGAGCACCATACTTCGGTTAAAAAACAATCCAGCTAATTTTTAATTTACCTCAAAATAAAAAGAATATTTGCTTTGACATACACAAAAAGTAACTGAAACAAAGCAATAAAAATAAGTTTTAATTATTTTATCGTCATGATATAACAATGAAGTAGTTTTTCAAATCATTGAAAACACTGGAGGCTAAAATAACAAGATAGTGTTTAATAATAATTTTATAAATTTTTGTTTTTACGTTTGGCAACCTATACGCCCGCTAACAGAAAGCTGTCAGCGATTTAAGCCTATATGAGCGTCTATTGTTTTTTCAGTAGCGTCAACTAGCACCAAGAGTACAACTTAGCTACTTCATGCTTCGCATTTTCTTGCACAATCTCTTTTTTTAGGGGGGTGTATTAACACTACTCACAGAGTCACAACCTTGGCCGAACAAGGACTCGAACCCGGGAAGCCCAGATCACAGGGAAGACACAAATATTACAAGTATTTTCTCGAAATATTCAAACTACCAGTTGAAAAAGGAAAGCTTTGTATATAGCACTCTGAAATGTGTTGTCTTTAAAATATATAACACAAATTAATAATAAAAAGTATTTAGTAATTTAAAATAAGTATTATATAAATTAAATAGTATTAATCATTTTTTCATAAAACTATGATGAATATTACATATCTATCTATCTATCTATCTATCTATCTATCTATCTATCTATCTATCTATCTATCTATCTATCTATCTATCTATCTATCTATCTATCTATAAGTAAAAAAAGAATACAATAAAATGAAATTACAACAAATAGAAGAAAAATCTGTCCCTGAAGACTTTTTCAAGGCTCACCATAAGGCAAGGATTCAAAATAAAGGAGTTTTTATGTAAGGAATCGGACAATATCCAACAGCATTGATCCCTCGTTAAGGCAAAAGAGGCAATTTGTATATATATATATATATATATATATATATATATATATATATATATATATATATATATATATATATATGATTATATCATCATTTCATCCATATACTGGATTATTAACCGGAATATTGGTATTAATTAAATATTCTTACTCGGAACAAAAACGATCCTCACAAAAGTTAAAAATAAAGCTTTCTATTATATAAAATAATTTTAAATAAAACTACAAAAATTCAAAAAAAAAATCATGCTTTGTATTCAATTCGCATAAATTCTTGCTTTAAGTAGGTTTGAAATTTATTTTAAAAAGATTATATCTGCTGCACTTATTTAACTAAAGCATAATATTGCATTATACAAACTCTCTACATACTACAATGCTGCATAGTGTTTTTTAAAAATGATATTTCAAACTCTGTTTATTCAAAAAACATTTTACTACACAAATTAAAAGAAAAAATAAAAGCAGTATATGCACACAGTATTTCAAAGCTTATTTGACTTCTTTATAAATATATATAAGTTATGTCAAAGGATCTTCGCAATATAATTAGGTTCCCAGAATTATTATCATAGTATTTTCCTCGCTATCATTTGAATATATCCTAGGAATTCTAAAATGAACTTGCTTTTGTTAATAGAACTCCGGTCGTTTCTTTCTTATCAATACTTTATTTCTCCATTATTTCAGGAATTTAAAAGAAAGGAATTCCCCAATGCTACCAAACTATTCTTTTATAAACAAATATACTTGAATGTTTATTATTTGAATTTTTATGTCGAAAAATATTCTTTTTGGAATTCTACTCTGAAATATTTGTTACATTGCATACTTCTCTATTTTGTTTTTTCAGGTTTGTTGAATTTATAAACTAAAGAACCAGCAAAATCACATTGTGGTTATTTGTTTTACTTTTCCATCTAATATTAATAAAATGTTTTCATTAAGAAAATAATTCCACCACAAACTAACGAAAAAGAGAATAAAGTAATTGTACAAAATTATTTCATGATAACCACAATATAGATTTCTATTCTGACACATTTTCAAATAGATTCGTTTTAATTCATATCATTCTTGTTTCAATTTTCCATTATTTTTGCTCTTAAATAATGAGAGAGAAAAAGTAAATAATATGGAATAACGAAAAGGTAATTATTTATACAAATAAAAATTCTGCTTCTATCCTTCTTTCAAAAATAAATAACCAGATATTTCTTATGACATTTATTTGTGTGTTTAGAAAAAGGAAGATTAACCGAACTTTATTCATTTATGAAACTAAAAAAAATCAGGTTATAAAATTATTTTTATTAAATATAGGCAATTTAAATCATAACATGGGATTTTATTGTTTCGGATATTACCTTTAAATGTACTGCAAATTTTTGTTTATTTTCCGGTCTATCAATTAGAAATTTCAAATTATGTCTTAGTATTCTACTCACCGATACAAAAAGAAGGTTTAAGTATAAGTTTTATAAATGTTTGGCCTGAAACTCATTTTTAGTTCACTTTTTTTGAAATATTTATTAGCAGTATGAAATGTATTCTTACTTGTTTTGTCTTGGAAGAATTCTAATGCTTGATATTTTATCGTTGGTGTAGTGTGGAATCAATAACTCCGATGTCCCTGTCATCTGATCAAGGCTCAAAACTGTCCTCCTCTCAAATAGGATTCTCACAAAATAGACTTACTATTCTTTTTTAAAAAAGCTTGTATATATATCAAATAGCGAATATAATGAAACGATTGCTTTAAAGATAAATTCCTAGATAATTCAAATCAAATAACATTTTGATTATGTTAGAAAAAATTCATATTAACTTGCTGGAATCTCTTATTAAAAATATTTTCATATTTATTTTCACATTTAAATAATCAATTTAAGTTTTAAAGTAAAATGTATGATATTTTTTTCACTAGTACTAAGATACAAATATAAATTTTTATCAAAACATACAACACATATTTAAATATAAAAAAAAATTGCAAAGCATATTGTGTGACATTTTCATGTAACATTTTAGTATTAGTACTTAGTGTTTTCTTTATCTGTTACAATATTTATATTTTTCTTTAATAGAAATTTGAAAATAACACAAGATTAAGCCCATTTATTGTTTGCAGTTCAAGACTGTCTTTCTATACAGAAGATTAGCTTACGAAATTCTGACTTAAATTTAAAACATCATTACAAAAGGTCCAAAATATAAAAATAAGTTTCACTTATTTTTAATGCATTTAAATAATGCTTTTTATCCATATATAAGATATCGATAAAAAGCATTTATTCCACATTTAAGTGGTAAAAAAAAGTTAGTGGCACGTAAGCTTCGGAAGATTATGAGTGGATTAAGATATAATGTTATAAAGAACGTAAAAACATTATTACTTTTTTCTATCATTTTTTAAAGGAATATTTAAATATTCTCTTTTCTGAAACCGATAAAATATTTGCTTAAAGAAGGTTAAATAATCGTTAATTTAAGGGTATTTGATTTAGATATTTTTGAAAAATTTTGCAGTTTTCTTTTCTGATAGTTTTGTTAGACTTATTTTTACAGTTTAAATTATTTTGTTTGTTAAAGAAAGTCAAAATCTCGAAACTGAATCAAAAATAACTTCTTTCGAATTTTTGTTTTGAAAGATTAGATTTTGAATATCATATTAAAATCATGCAATGGAATGAAAAACAGTTACTTTTGAATACTTTTTTTGAAAGATTATATTTCGAATTTTAAAAAATAATATATTATGATAAACCTACGAGAATATATGATACATATGATATAATATGATATAAAAACCTACTAGAATTTCAAAAAATCTCTAAAAAATCAAATAAATATTAGTAATAATACAAAATTTAGAAAAAATAAATCTGCTTATGAATAATTCAGTTAACCTGGCACAGGTCGCTCGGATTACAATAGTAACTTTAAGTGAGTTTGATGTTTAAAAAATAATTAAGAAGAAGTGTCTTGTTATATTTAAAGTTGATTAAAGAATGTTGATTAATTATTTTGGAGTTTTATTTTGATTTGAAAATGGACTACAATTGTAATCCGCTCGATCTTTTACGTGACTTTATAGAGCTCGACCGGTGCAGGGTTAAAGCTTAGTAAAAGACTGACATTTATGATTATAAATTTTCTCGTTATTCGCCATTAGGATTTATCTAAACGTTTTATTGGAACCCCTAAGGAAATTTTTGTAATTTATCATTTTGAAAATCGAAAAGAAATGACTAATTTTGAGCTTTTATAAATCATTAATTTCCCATTTTTATCATATCTAACCTGCTATTCTCATATTCAAATTTATATATTTCATAATTTTATATTTAGGTATTATATAATTCACAATTTAATCAAAAATTCATTTAAACAATATAAAATATTTTTATCCATTTCATTGATCTGCAACTTCTACAATATTTACTATAAAACTCTTTCAAATGTGTGTGATTTGCGATAAACATGATTAATTCCTTAATTATACCTAAGTATGAATTACTGAGCGTAATTACTAGTATCAGTAAAAGAGATAAATTTATTTTACATATCGCAAATAAATCGCATTAGCTGTTTATAAGAATACACACCCATTCGGGAAGTCAAATATGATTAATCAGGCATAATCCATCAAAATTATTCAGTCTTAATCATAACCGAAAATTGAGTGCGATAAATTGCGTTCAGGAAATAACTGTTTTTGGTTCATAAATAAATTCCAGCAGAAAGGATAAAGCAATTTACTTTTACGTTTCTTTTGGATCCAACAATTTTATTGTAAATAACTTTTATCTACAATTAAATTAAATTCGGTACCCATATGAAAGGAAATGAAACGTTACGGAAGAGACATTTTTATAAAAAGGTACCTATCAAAATAATATGTACACCTTATTCAGAATCCTTTATTAGTGTAGCTAGGAACCAGCTTTGGCATTTAATGCAGCTTGAACTCACCTAGGAATCGATTCATACAAGAGTTGAATAGTGTTTAGAAGGATATTGTAGAATTCTTCAAGGAGGTATAGTGAATATTCTGAGAGGAATGCTGGCTGAGGATATCGATTCCACGCTGAATGCTCTAAAATAGATCATAAAGGTTCATTTATATTGAGGTCGGTTGACTCTGTGGTTCAAGGCAGATGTTTAACTTCATCATCGTATCCCTCAAACTAAAATACGATGGACAAAACTCGATGGACAAGTAAAATTGGACAAATCTTGCTGCAGGGATGATGCATTAGTATTCTTGAAAATCTCTTGCATACAACAAAATTTGCATCATTGGATGGATCTGGTCAGCCAAAATTTCTCTGTACTTCTCACCAATGATCCTTCCTTTCAGGGTTATGATTGGTTAAACAACAAACCACGATATTGCTGCTCATAGCATACCAGATCCACTTCTATGCTTTGCAGTTAGAAGAAGGCAATCAGGGTAATATGTTTGGGTAGGTGTCCTTCAAACGTGCAGCCATCCTATAGCAGAAAAAGTGTGAAACATGATTCCTTATTAGTTTCTTCCACTTATCAAACTACCACGCTTTGTGAGTGACACCAATGTAAATGACGTTCACCATTAAATCTGTGATAAGTGGCTTGGGAATTGTTGCTCTGCCTTAAATGTTTTCTTCATGAAGGTACCTTCTAACTGTAACCACTGGCACTGAAAAATTCAGATGAGTATTTGACCTCTGCGGTCACTTTTGCTGCAGTTGTTCGCTTTTTGGACTTTTCAATCCGCTTCAATACTCGTCTTTCACTGACCTCCTCTTTCTGCCCACTATTTTTCTTTGACGGGCTGATCTAGCAATGATGTGTGTATGTTGTCATGATTTTAAGCTCCGTATCTCTAGAAACGTTTAGACGTTCAGCTGTTTCTGTTGCACTTTTAGCTAGACGGGTTCTTACAATTTGGCCTCTTTGAAAATCAGTCCGGCCTCTTAGCCTTTGGAAAAAAATCCAAGAATTACGGAACTTCAACAAAATTGACACATAATGTCAGAACATATATGAGGGTTATTTTTTTTAAGGTACGATCTGTCAACAAATGAAAAGCTCAATAAGAATCAGGAAAATTTTATACAGAACAATATGATGCAACATTTAGTTACTTTTCGACGTAATCGCTATTCCAATTCATAATTTGTCTTAACGTGGTACGAAATTCCCAATACATTCATCATAGAAAGCAACTGCCTGTATTTCAGCTAATTCTGTACTCTGGACTGCAGCTCGTTATCTGCGGTGAATGTTTGTCCACCTAGCCAGCTTTTCATGAGGGAAAAGAGATGAAATTCTGAGGGAGACAAATCAGGACTGTATTATGATGGATTAATAACTTTCCTTACAAAACGAGCCAGGAGGATCGATGTTGCAGCTGTAGTTTGCGTCCTCACATTGTCATGAAGAAGGACAACGTCCGACGGCAACAATTATCCTCTTTTGTTTTGAATTGTCCTTCATGGATGTTGAAGAATCTTGCTGTACAAATCTGCATTAATGGTTGTGTCACTGGCATGAATTCCATCAAAAGAACACCTTACGGTCCCAAAACACTGTAGGCGTACATTTTTTGGTGTAAAAAGGGCTTTTGAACATTCACTGGTTTACTTCTTGGTGAATGTGAATGCATCCTCTATTTGGATTGCTCTTCCATTTCTTCAGTTTCTTAATGAGCTCAGGTATCATCTCCTATGGCAATTTTGTTCAAACACTTCACTGTTATAATGGTAGCACTGATGGAATGTTAATGCGGCGCCCATTCACTGCGTTTTTTGATTGTTGGACTGCATATTGAGAAACCATCTCGCATCGAGTTTGGGTATTCGAGTCTTTCACTCACAATGACACAGAGAGCTGATTGTGAAATTTCTGGGAACAAATCGCTCAACCCATAAATTGTGAACCGACGATTTCTGCGAATAGCCTGACCCACGGGCTAAACAAGATCATCGGTTGATACTCGCCTTCTTCCTTGAATATCACGGCTTCCAGCATCAAAGTTCTTGCACCATTTCAGTATTTTGCTGTCACTGTTGAGTTTTACTCATTAGTCTATGAATTTCAGCTTAATTGCTTCCTTCAACAAGCAGAAATCGAATGTCTGAACGCAACTCACATTTGGCGGGATACTCTACTTTTTGAAGCATGTTTATGGGCTTCCTACCTACTCATAAATGACAACCATGAATCCACGCATTCCTCTGGTCAACTAGAGACACTGCGCAACACGTCTGCGCACAGATCCAGTGGATTCGTCTCAAGGTTTTCCTTTAGCGACCCATTGGATCTTGAAAAAAATAGCCCTGACACATTGCTATTTATAAAAAAAGTGGCAGCTGTTATAATATTTTAATGCTTACGAAGTCACTTTTCTTCACAGGTGTTTTCATTATTTTGATAATCATCTGCATATTCGACTTTGTAACAACATTTTCCATACTTTCCCTAAATGCTTTTCTTGTCATATCTTGTAATTTTGTGGCTAATTTTTCATTGCTTACTGACGTGTTATTCTCTCGATATCTCATATAATTGTTTTTGATGTCACTATATCATTTTATTATTCTACAAATTAAGAGTAAAATTTCGTTCCATAAAAGAATTGATATTAAATATATGAAATGATTAGATTGTATGGCATTTATAATAAACCATAATTTATATTATATAATGTGTGTCTAAAATGGTTGTAGAAAAAAATCATTTTTCAGCCAATTATTTAAAAAAATAAAGAAAATTTTACTATTTAATTTTAAAGCAGAACAATTTTTAAAACAAATACAAGAGGTTTAATGGTGCTATGAAATGAATCAGTTTGAATCACAATATTTTAAAGTAATATGTCAGACTTTTACTCTTAAAATATATTAATACACACTGCTTGACAATTGCTAAGGAACAAGGGATTTATGCAAAATTGCGTCTCAGACTGTCTGACCAAGAAAAGTCAAGTTAAGAAAGTGCGGTAGACCAGGACTCGTTATCTGTATAAAAGACATTGCTTACAAACTCATAATTCATACAAAAATAGATGCTGTTTGATGTTTAGTTCAAAGTAAAGCAGTATATTATAAAAAAATTCTTTGGAATTGTGTTTAGTTCTTGAAATAATTAAGAGCAAAATGTCAGCAGGGTATCATTTGTGTGCCTACAATCATGGTCCAGTAGTTGGATGTCTGGAAGCAGGTCAAAGTGTCACCACTGTTGGGGCAGCAAAGAAAGCATCTCTAGATTAAAGAAGGTCACTGAAGGTGAAAATGCTTTGCAAAAGCTTGCCAGGAGTCATAGTAGGAATACCGTGGTCATCCGTGGAAGTCCGTGGTCATCACAGATCCTAATTAAGTACTCTCAATTACATTATTCAAATCTGAAGATAAATTTTTGTGGGACTGTTTGGAAATCATTAGAGGAGCATGCATTTTATTTTTAATTTTTTAATTATTCAATATGTCAATATCTGCACAATTTTAAACTATAACAAAAGCTCATCCTCCCAGCTAAATATGCACTAAATTTCATTTATTCAATAATTGTCTATACTAAATTGTTCCGTCAAACGGAACTGTTCCTTAGCAATTGTCAAGAAATTTATTAGGAATTATAAAATATATATATATATCAGACTCGGTTAAAGGAAATATGTCATATTCAGATGTTAGTTAACAACACTGTTAAGAACATGTCAAATGTTATTCAACATTGAATAAACAAAGCACCTTTTCCGATAATATTCTGCACTTATTTATATATAAGCATATGTTTATTACAAAATTTTTCTATTATGTATTTGATTTATTACGAAATGAAGTAACGGCTCTGTTCTTCTTCATACGTCTCTAGAGAATTGAGGCTTATGCCATTATATATCAGAGACAAAAAAATATTTTTAGAATTATGAAGTCACAATAAAATGTAGCTATCAGAAAGAAAGAATAAAATTATATCCTTTTGTTACATTATTTATGTTAATATCATCGTAAACACCAGCGCAAAAAAGTTACGAAATTCGATATCAAAGAAATAATGCATCCATTCGGCATCATAAGGTCTAATCGAATTGTTAGGAAACGTAGTAAAATATGGAAAAAAAATGCTTAATAGTAGTATTATCGGCTTAGTTTTTTATTCAAAACAGCCCTTAATGTTGGACTTGGATGTATTACTGGATTAAGAGATCAGGGAATGGAAGTTACAACATACGTTTTCATCTTGAAAAAAAATTAAATTGAAATTTTATTTTTAATTCAGAGAAAAAATTAAATTGTAGGTATTAAAAAACCTACAAAGTGAACTCCAAATATGTAAATAGTTTTAATAGATCAAATATAGATTTTCGAAAAATACAAATTTAGAATATTTTTAAAAATTCATTTGAGTGGTTTTTTTTGAAATTTTCCTCAAATACGTTTCGGAATTGAGAAGGAATAAGTTTGGATTAAGAAGAAGGGAATAGCAGATAAAATTTTCAATTCAATGTCTGATTTTTTTTCTAAAAGCTCGAAATCAGATTTAAGTTTTTATTGTTGTTTCTGGAACCAAATTCTGGTAACATTGGAAATCCTAGGATTATTTTTATTGTATTATTTGTAGCTAATTCTGACTGGCAAAAAAATGCTTATAGTCATTTTTCGAATTTTTTTTTTTTGTCTCAACAAAACATAATTTTTCAAAAAATAATGTAGATATTGCCCTGAAATTATTACTAACTGTTCCTTTCTATACAATATCGGTGCAAGATAAATTTCATAAATATTTATCAAATTTGAAAGTAAAAATAAATATATTATTTTTTCAAATTCACACATCTAAAAATCTACTGATGACTTATCAATCTGATTTTACATTTTCTATCTCCTTTTATTGAACCATTAAATATAAGGAATTCTTAATTTAAATATTTGCTTTGAGTTTAATAGCATTTTAATTAAAAGTAAAATCTCAGTTGAAAATTTTCCCATGTGTCCTTCTCAGTGCTTTACATATCGATCAGCAAACTTATAGACAGATTTGGATAGTCAGTGCAACAGCTCAAACCAATAAAATTATTGTTATGCATATTTTTAAGTAGACTGCACAATTTGATTTGACTAAATAGCATGTCAGCATGTCTTATTCTTAAAATTTAGATATAGAATCCATAAGAATGATAAAATTTCTGTAAACGTCTTATTGTTATAAATAAAAAATATATATTGTTTAAAAATGGACTAAATGAAAAAAAAAGTTCGACATAGCATGCACCAAAAACTAAAAGTTAATTCTATTTTTTGCAGAATAAAAAATGTCATTAATAACCAAAGTGTGTACCCTAAGATATATTTATTGTTAACAATTAAAAAAGAACCTAATAGATATTTGTTGCAATAATGAAACTTGAGTTTCATTAAAATATATAAAAAACACATTGTTAAAAATATTCTTAAAAATTATGAACATTTGTAAGAGTAATTTAATTTCTTTATATTTAATTATTATATTTTTTAAAGAGGAATATATAATCATTTTAAGAAGATTTTTTTTAAATTGTGCTAGAGTAATTTTGGCAGTTAATGCGGGAAATTTCAAATTTTAACTGATTTAAAGGAAATTTCAAAGCCTGTAAACCATTTTTAATTAATAAAAGTTTAATAAATTTCAAAAATGAAAATACTCTTAGGTGCTCATTTTGTTTAACAAAGTATATCTGGATCAGGAATTTTGTAGTTCTAAGCCTTATAATCTGTTCTGTAAAGTGCTAACACGTACACTTATTTTTGCTACCAATAATCATATATTATAAAAAATTTCCTTGGGAATACATCTACTCCTTTATAATTCC
Organism: Argiope trifasciata; assembly: GCA_026543055.1. Taxonomy (NCBI): domain Eukaryota; kingdom Metazoa; phylum Arthropoda; class Arachnida; order Araneae; family Araneidae; genus Argiope; species Argiope trifasciata. The sequence continues at coordinate 1,569,203 of JAPMOQ010018023.1, forward strand.
AGTGAATAATTTACTGTAATTTAAGAAATTTTTACAAATAAAATACTTTTGCTAGGAATATATTATCTTAGCAAGTTATAAATGCTATAATGTCATATCCTGTTATATTGTGCCCTTGATAGTATGTATAGGCTCACTAATTTTTGAGTAATCCTTTACTTCCTTGAGAAAGTGCCAAAAATATTTTCATTCTGAATTAAAGTATTAAAAAAAATTACTATATCCTAATTCGAAGAGAGGGAAAAATATATTTTTGTTAGCATATGCTCAATAAATCTTTTTTTTTTTTAAGAAACAACACGGGATTTTTCATTTTGATAAAATATTATGCATAGAATTTAAAAGACGATATTTGTTTTCAATACTCTGAATTATTTCCATTTTGTTTATGCACAATAAACCTGAAAAAAAAGTATATCATATAAGGTTTTTTTTTCTTGCTAAAATTTTTTGTGCCTAGTATAATAATATTTTCACCATCAAACATAGCTATTAATTACAAGTTTTTTCATTAACATATCCTTCTTATCAAAAACCGTTCTTTTCTTTAAAATATTTCAAACAAATGAACTTTTAATTTCTCATTTTTCACATCCCCCCACCAAAAACTGAAAATTCATGCTTTCTCTCCTCATACATCTTAAATCATTCTTTATGATTGTAGCAATTTCTCAGTTCGTCCGTAATGATTCTCTGAAGCTACCGTTTTGATATCGTTTATCTCTTTTTCATTCTTGAAAAACCTTGAAACGTGTTAATTACTAGAATTTAACATTTTTCTCCACTTAATTGCTCATTAATCAAGCCAACTTTATTAGAATAAATTAAGAAGTGAAAAATTAAGAGTTGTGATCCATTTTTTAAAATGGATAAAATTTGTAAAAAGTGTCCATGATGTTTTAAAGTAATTTTCAAAACCATACCTTTAATCAGAGACTAATAGTTTGAATAGTTAAGCAAGAAGAATAGTTTTTTTTTAAATATTTGCCTTTGTATCTATTTTTTCCTGGATATAAATATATCAATTAATATACATAAAAAAATATTTTGTTCACTTGAAAAAGAACCTTCAAAATCAACAACGATTTCATAACACACACACACACACATACACTCACACTATTTAAATATATTTACACTTAACCATTGAGTATTATTTATTTATTTGATTTAAGATGTATATGCTAAAATATTTTTAAAAACAAGTTCGATTCATACAATAAAATATAATTAAATTTGTATTCGACCGTTGTTAAAATATTATCAAATTTACAAGGTCTAAATTGAATTTTAATAAGACTTTTAAAAAATTGCACTTATTATATAATTGCAAAGATTTCTAAAAATAATGGAGTGTAGGGAAGATATAGGACTTCAAATTACAAGCAAAAGTATTATTCACTAACCGCTTTCGGCTAGTGAACAATAAGATTGCTTTTGACTAGCCGGTTCAACGGAATCTATGCTCATAAAAAATTTTAATTAAATATTTTAAAATACTTTGTCTCTTAATAGTTTCTTCCTTAAAATATATTTAAGCATACATTTCTCATTGTTATATAATTCATTTTACGATGTATCTTTTGAATTGTCTATCGATCCCTGTGGAATGTGAACTTTATATTAAACCAGAAGTGATTAAAAAATATTGTAGGCACCCGTTTTGCTGAAAGCAAGAATGCTTTGTTTAAAAATATGAATGCAGATAATAAAATTATTTAACATTGAAGTCTCAAATGCAGTTGGGATTATTTTTTTATAACTTATGCATTATCTCAAAGAATTAAGCAATAAAAATTCTTGTGATTAATCCTTAAATTCAGGTTTTTGTTTTATTTCCAAGAAGTTTTAAATTAATCAAATGATAACATTATTTTTCAATCAATAAATAGACTTCTAAAATTATTAAGAAGTTGAAATTTTATAAAATAAGTTATTAACAGTAATTTATTTGTAAAAAAAATATGCTTTTATCAAATCTATGCATCCACTTTGATGGATTAAATTCAGAATTAATCGTTTGTACCGTATTATACTTTTTAATAGTTGAATCAATTTTCAATGACTGGAAAATCATTTATTTAAATATTAAGCTTGAGGTTTGAGATAAAAGCGATATGTGTACACACGGTCTGTCAGAAAAAAAATATTTAATAATAAAACACTAGTATGCTCAGTAATTTTTATTCGTTGATTTTTCAAACTAACTTGGTTATCTTATAGTTTAGTAAAATATACTAAAAGAAACCAAACAGTATTATTAAAATAAAATAAATGCGTTTTTGAAATAAAAAAGAATGTAATACAATACTAAACAATCAATCATTTTTTACAATAAAATTCTAAAATAAATGGTATTTTTTATTTTTTTATTTCAATTTTTTTAAAGTAAACAACTGTTACTTTGGGAATATCAAAAATTCAATTAGCATAAAAAACTTTAAAAACTGTGCAGGAAAAATGAGAATAATAAATAACTTTTAAATATTAAATTGATTGCTATTCTCATATTTCTCTGCGCATTCTTTTGATTTATTCAAAAATAAAATGTTTTTCTCCAGATCAATTTACATAGAAGAAAATTCTCCAGGGTCTAGTCTGCTTAGAAAAAAAAACATTTTTTGAAACTTTTAAACATAGATCATATTTTAAGATAATAACGGGAAAATGATTTAAAAAATCTCATTATAAACATAACTATCTTAACGAGCTGAGTTTATCATGATTATTTCTATCACTTAGAGAAAAATTTCCCAAAAGAAGGAAAAAGATGCAAAAATGCCATTTTTAAATTCTAAATTAAGAAGTCTCTTGGGAGTCGTTTTTGTTCACAATTCCATACATTTAAATATTTAGAAACAAATTTTTATCTGGAATTGTTATACGTTTTGAATTGTTTTAATCTGAGTATTTATAGCGGCATTTCACATTATGTATGTTATTACAATTATTAAATTATATAATATACTAAATCGCCATATTATTACATTATACAAATACTACAATTACCTTTTTATATGATTAAATAAGAAATTATCTTAAATAGTTAATTTAATCTCTAAATTTTACATTAAATTTAGCTATAATATTTTTTTTCAAATATAAAATCAATATTTACTATTAACTGTTAACTTTATTTTATCAGAAATTTAATTTATCTCCAGGTCTTTTTTCATTAATTGTAGTTTTAGATTTTGAACAAGAATATTTAGATATATTTTCAAAAGTTCATTAATAAATAATAACCATTTAAAATTAAAGGAATTCAGAACTTCAATTTCAGTTTTAAAAAAAACTTAATTATAAGCAACTTTATACTTTTTATATTTGATATTTTTTGTATGCCAGGTACTTCGATATGGTTTATAATATTTGAAAAATGAACTGATTCTTGTAAATTACTCTTATGTACATTTTGAAAAATATTTGAATAATTCAATTTAGAAATAGAGAAATGCATAGTATTAGCAGTTTGTGAATAATAAGCATGACAAAAGTTTGATATTCAAATCATTTTATGCTCTTAATAAGGTATCCGACTACGTTAGAAGGATTTTTTTAATGGATATTTTAAATACTATATCAAACTGGGGATTTTAGATGTATTACTAATTATAAACCAAAATATTATAAATATAAAAAAATATATTTGGAAATATATATTTTGAGAAACAGGAACATTTGTAGCAAATTTTAATGAAATTTAAGCCAAGAGTTTAACACTATACACAAAATTGTAAACCAGCAATCCTATTTCTCTTTGTACACAAGTTTTAAAAAATAATTATGAATGAAATGAACCAAAATCTATGTGTAAAAGTTATGGGTAAAAATATACGTATATATGCATTTTTTTCCATAAATTCACAGCTTAATTTTTTTGAAAATACTTATACATGAAAAAAGTATTTCGACAATAATAAAACTTTTGGTTCATTTTATTTCTAAAATTATTGAAAACACACGCTGATATTTTTTTATGTAAACTCATCTATAAGTTTTTCATATATCATGTTAATGGTGGAGAATTTGAATTAAAACTAAAGTTTAGCGAAAATTGATGTCAAAATTTTGCTGAAAAACACATTTTGCTTAAAATTCTTCTGGATGATATGGCAGGTCTTCCTTCTCTTAGAAAAAAAAGATTATTTTAGAAAGAGAAAAGTCTGAAGAAATAACAATAAAAAAATCGCCAACGTGGTCGATAACCATTTTTTTTCTCGTAGTCGGATACCTTAAATACAAGATTTTGTCTATCAGCCTAAGACGAATTTGTTGCTGAAAAAAATAACTGGCTGACGTACAAGATATCAAATAAAGATGTAATTCAATTTGTCATGCTTCTATGAATTCTAGGACTTATTAATTTTTGCAATCACCAATTTTATTTCTCTGTATTATAATTTTCTTCTTCCTATTCTTTGATAATTCTTTCAACGTCACTATATTTGTTTCAAAACTCAGCAAATGAAACATTTTTGCGCACGTTTCGATCATTGATGCACAAAATTGCAATAATTTAAACTGTGAGATGAAGAGCATTAAAAACAAATCTTGATAATAATTTTTAATTCCGACAATAAAAACCAAGAATATGAGACAGTAAGACCAGAAAAAAACCATTCATTATTTTAAAAAAGATAAACAACTATGTTTGCTATATGTCTTAAAATAGTACAATATAAATGAAAACAGCAGATATGTTAAGCATTATAATATGAGCAATTACTATAGTACACTGAATCAATATTAGATATTCTCATACTATTAAGGTATCCGATTACGTTCGAAGGAAAAACTTTGAAAAATTGATTTAAAAAAAAACTATTTAAAACTACGGTTTTTAGATGTATTGTCTATTATGATATTAAATACTATAAATACAACAAATTATTTGAAAATATAATATATTTTGAGAAATAGGAAATGTGTTGTCAATTTTAATGAAATTGAAACAAAACGGTTAACACTCTACACAAAATGGTAACGCAGAAATCCCATTTTTCTTTGTAAACGTTATGGAACATAATAATGAATAAAATGAACCAAAATCTAAGAAAAATTTTGACATATATATATATATATATATGTGTGTGTGTGTGTGTGTGTGTGTGTGTGTGTGTGTGTGTGTGT
>JAPMOQ010018023.1:1609335-1638916 GCA_026543055.1 Argiope trifasciata
TCCAGCAATTCCGAATGGTTTTTTCTGTTACTTCCCACCAACTTCCAGCAATATTGTGACATATTTCCTTGACATTTACAGCTTTGAAAGGGTCTTCTACTTTATTTTCAAAGTTTACAAGTATGGATTCCACCAACCTTTTTCTTTAATATCCTTTGAAGCACTTAATTATGCCTATATCAAGTGGCTGTAAAATTGAAGTGCAATTGGCAGGGAAAAAAGCTATTTCGATATTTTGTAGCTTTGGAAATGACGTGTGAGCACCGCAGTTATCTATCAACAAAACGATTTTTTTCTTTCTCTTCATTTCATTGTCTAACTTCTGTAACCATTTGGAAAAAAGTTTAGACGTCATCCAAGCCTTCTTATTTGCTTTATACTCCACGGGAAGACTTTTCACGTTCTTAAAGCGCCTTGGCTTCAATGATTTACCAATGACGAGAGGTTGTATTCTATGCGTTCCTGTGCTATTTGTACGCAGAAGAACAGTCAGTCTCTGCTTTGATTTCTTCCCTCCATAACACTTTTCACCCTTGAATGCCAATGTTCGATCGGGTAGGAGTTGGAAAAACAACCCAGCTTCATCTGCATTATAAATGTCTTCTGGAGCATACTTTTCTAAGATTTCTCTCATCTTGTTTTGCCGCCATTCATTTGCATCGTTTATCGGGGCTGACTTTTTCTCTCCTTGAAATTCTTGGAAAGTTATTCTATGACGATCTCGAAAACGCATTAACCAACCATTGCTAGCTTTGAAAGTTTCGTTCCCTTGCATTGCTGCAAATTTCCGTGCTATTGCACATAATAAAGGTCCATTTATTGGGACATTTGTTGCTCTCATCTCTTGATAACCATTTTAAAACAGCAGCATCAATGTTTTCATTTTTCTCAACCTTCAGTTGTTTTCGCTCTGGGTTACAGCATCTTCGATTTGTTTTCTCTTCTTTAGGAAGGTTGCAACTGTAGATTGCGATAATCCATGTTTCTTAGCCGCATCAATCTGCTTCATTCCCTCATCAATATCATTGATAACTTTCAATTTATCTCGAAAAGATAGTTGCTTTCGCCCAGCCATCTAAAGGCCTTATCACACGGCAAAATATTTTCGGCGCTTTCCCTCAGCAAACGACAAGAAAAGTGACGTCACTTGTGTGACATCACTTAAAAGTTTCACATGATTTGTTGAATTTCGTTCGCGGACAATATTTTCGAACTTGTTCGAATAAGTTGTCGATTATGAAACTTGCTTGATCGGTTTTTGAGGGTAGAAACGGAAAGGGGCTGGCGACATTTCACCGTGTGATAAGGCCTTTAGGGAACAATATCGCTTGAAAGAAAGAAAAGTTTAAACCAAATGTTTCACCTAGAGCTCAAAATCGTTAAAGACTATAAAACAACCTTTGAACTCACTTTTCAGTACGTCACTTAACAACACCCCGCCTCCATCTCCCTCTGTTCCTCTAACAAAGGGCACTTGTTCTGTGACAAGGTGACCAGACAGGTCCAGATGTCCTTAAACCTTATCAGAATTCCAAAGCTTACTGGGAAATGAGACTAGGCATACATTTACACTTCACCCCCCCCCCTCACCCACTCCAATTCCCAAAAAGGTGGTCTCCATCTGTTTTGAAATCTGAACAATAGCTATTTATTCAGGGATAAGTTGAATATCCACAATGAGTCTTAATAGACGGAAAAAATAACAAAAGAAAACGAAAAAAAAAGCGTTTGTAAATCAAAATATTGCTATAAAGGGAGAAAGTAATACTGAAATTTAGATTGAAAAAATCGTTTTACAGAGATTTATTGTTCTAGAGAATATCGCAATATTGAGGGGAGATTAACATTAGTTTATATGCAAAATCGCCGGGACCACAAAACATTATTGTAGTAGAGGGAGTTATTGTTGTATAGGGTATCGTTGTAGCGAGAGTTTACTGTATATATATAATAATTTGTGATGAATTTCCTTTAATACAATATTTTCTTTCTCAAATGCCACATTCTCAATTTATTATAAATTATTAAAAAAAAATAATTCACAAATCGCTTTGCTGAAACCTCTGCTTTAGTTTTCACATTTAAAATTAACTTGAATTTTTTCCTTACTTCTGTTAGAAAAATAAACGACACAAAATACATCAAATTATTTTTATTATTTTTAAAGATTTATCTTTCTGTGCAATATTTTCTGTTTGAAATGCCACATCCTCAAACTTATTACAAATTGTAAGAAATATAATTCTCACATACTTTACTTCTTTAGATTTTGTATTTAAGATAAACTTGAATTTCCTTCTTACTACTGTTTGAAAAAAAAAACACAAAAAGGCATCGAATTATTTCTAAGACTTCTCTTTTTGTGCAATTTTTCTGTTTGAAAGGCCACATCGTCAAAATTATTCCAAATTATAAAAAAATATAATTCTTACATCGTTTCGCTAAAACATACTTTAGTTTTTGTATTTAATATAAACTTGAATTTTCTTCTTGCTACTGTTTGAAAAAAAAGCAACACGAAATGCATCAAATTATTCTTAGGATTTCTCTTTCGGCGCAATATTTTCTGTTAGAAATGCCACATCTTCAAAATTATTACAAATTGTAAAAATAGATCATTCTTAAATCATTTCGTTAAAACATAGTTTAGTTTTTGTATTTAAAATAAACTTGAATTTTCTTTTACTACTGCTTGAAAAAAAAGAGAGGAAACAGAAGCAGAAAAATACATCGAATTATTTTTCAGGATTTTTCTTTTGGCGATTTTTTTTTTCTTTCTAAGAGGAATTCCTCGCCAAAGTTCCCAGAGTAAGTGCGAGACAACATCTGCTGGAGGTGGGTTTCCTGCGATATTTAATAACGCTCAACTTCCGAGAAACTAAAAGGTATGTTTTGGAGAAAGGGAAATATAACGTGATGTTTGGGCTTCATACCTTTCTTTGCATTTCTTTCCTTTTATTGGAGAAGGCATATTATTTTTGTTAGAGGGAAAAAAAGACTACACAGCACAAATGTTTGGAGATGCGATGCCAAAATGCAATGTGTCATATGAATGCAAACAACTATTTAGGATTTATATTATTGGAGTGGCGTTGTAAATGTTGATTTCTACTCTTTTGTTTCTTTAGTAAATTTTTCAGTAAAAAATAGGCATATGTTTTTTCAACTATCATTTTACATTGCAATTACAACGACAGCTGATTTTTCAGCCCATATTATAACTGTATTTAATAACCAAAAATTCCAATTCTATTTGGAAAGAATTTTATCACTGATTTTATATTTCTAACATTTTTATATAATGAAATACATAAACTTACATACATTTTTATATAAATTTTACATACATTTTTTATATAATATAATATTTTATATGATGAATAATTGTATATGATTTATCATATTTTTATATAATGAAATATTGAGCATAAATTCAAGTTTAGTTATATTAACATCCCCTTTTTAAAGTAACCAGTGGGTTATTTTGAAGGCAAAATCTAAATCCAACCTACTGGCATAACAATTTATTTTCCTGCTTTTAAAACCTCAGTTTTTTATGTGCCTTCTCTTCTTTCCATTGTTACATAATAAAAAATGTTTACATAAGAAACATACGGGCATGTATTATTATGGCACTTCTTTTATATAAGAAACGTATAGAAGTTCTGAAAAAAAACATTTATGTATATTTGGAAATGAACGTAATCTTTATTTCAATAAATGAATCAACTATTGTGGAAGTTCAAAACTCATTTTTTTAAATTTAAAAATTTAATTGAGCATATGGAAATAATTTAGTTATATTAACATCAGAATTAAAAAAAAAAATTAGACTGTTTCGGTCCTCATGATTTTGAACCACAGTCTGATGATGAGAGAAACATACCTGAGCTGACATACCCTCTGCGAACTTACGCACCACAACTGCGTTAGGACTTTCTATCCCGACTGATTTAATGTGGGTGAGACCCTTTTCAAAACGGTTCATCTGTAGAATCAGGTCTCGAACCTGAAACTTTTCGGTTTCTAAACCGAGACCACGTCTCCTTCACGATGTTAAACGTCGACTTACAGGCAAACGGATACATTTAATAAAGATTTAGCTTTTGCATAAGAAACGTACATACATTCGGTATAAAAATTATGCCCAGATCATGCCACCCAGTCCCTTGAGCCAAGTCAATAACCTACCCTCTGACACAACGAATTCCTATTTTATTTCTGCTTTCAAAACTTGAAACAAAACTTTTCTGCTTGTTTGATATCAATGGTGCAGGAGTTGTCGCTGTTACTTTATTGTTATTTAATGAAGATTCTGCTTTTGTATAAGAAACATGAAAATTCTAAAGGAAGATTTATGCATATAATTCCATGAATATAATCTGCATTTTATTTTAAAGCCACTTTTGGGGAAGTGGAACTTTTTTGAACTTTAAAAATTTGAATTTAAATGTAGAAATATTTTTCGAAAACATTAAAAGATTTTATTTTAATTGTACTAATGTCCAGTTTTAAAGCAACACAAGGGGTATTTTGGGGCATGCCTCGTTTTGAATCAATAACAAGGGTGGCATCTGAGCTGCCCCCTTTTTCTAATCTTCCGCATCACATCCCAGGGAGGGGAGGAATGTTTAACCCTGGCGCATTTCATGTGCATCAGACCCGCTTTTACGATGGGTTTTTAATGTAATTGAAAGAAAAGAGTTCTAAAGCCGAGACCTAACTATTAGGCTACTGTAACTCCAAAAAACCTTGAAAAAATTGTGTTGTTTTTGCCTAATTGGATAAAAGTTCAATTAGTGATTTCTTTCATTATATCATATAATGAAATAAAGCGATATATCAGAATAAACTAATAATTTATAAGAAACGAATATGAATTACCTGATAAAGTCATTACCATCAAATTATTCTCTAACTGATATTTCTAAGATTTACATATTTGTAGAATTATTTTCACTAACCCCATGAGACCTGACCGCCCAAATCGCCCCCTTGATAAGGGCCTGACTCAGATGCTTTGGGATGATTATATGAGTTTAAATTAGCTCTCTTCGAGAAATACATTTAATTCCTTAAACTGATTTAACCGCCCCAAACGTCTGAGTTAGGCCCCAGTCGAATTGGGCGATATCGGATAGTCATGGCTCAAAGGGTTAAACCAAATAGTTGCGCAAAAATAAATTTGTTAGAATTTTGAAGAAGTATTAAAGGTAAAAAATAATTATTCTGACCTATAAATTTCATTGTCATAAAGGAAAAAAACATTTATTTTAGTTTACAAATCTGGCTTAATTTAATTATTGTAGTAATAAAGGTACACAGCATTTTAATGGTACCACATTATTTTCATTAAAAGAATGAAAACATTTTATACATGAAGTTCTGGAAATGTTTAACAAAAACTTTGAGATGATGATACAGTGCAATCAGATGAAACTGCTTGATAGCATTTTTTTTCGAAAAATATTGTTAAAAATATCTAATGTTGCTTAACAGCATGGTCAGATCGATCACTGAAAAGATTGTTTTCCCTTTGAGCTTTCTTGGGTACTTATCTGCTGTGTTAGTGACCTCAGAGTTTGGCGACGAAATGGATTAAATTGGAATCCTCAAGAATTTCGGCAATTGAACTAATAAGAATCAAGATATGCCTGATTGTTCCAGAATCTTCTTGTCCTGTATAAAGGCCAGTAGTCTTCGGCAGTTTTTATAGAGTCGCCGGGAGTTTAGAATTGAATACCAAGTTAACGGCGATTAGTTGAATCAGTCTAGCGAAGAGCAAGTATGAGTGGAAGTCAACTGACTGGTGAATTTAGCTGTGGGCAAAATCCTAGAATTTATTATAGAAGCAGTGACGTATCATATGAAGAGTATCCTCTCATTTAATAGTGTGTAGGCAATTGGATACAACAAAAGCGAAGAAAGAGTGGATAATTGCAGGCGTTTCTAGAGAATAGCTACCTAGATTCCCTCCTCTTGAGGAATTCTTTCTGGTCACTTTGTATTCTGTGGTTCTTATACCTACAGATTACTACTTGTAGGATATTGTTTGCTCATCATTGTTTGTTTCATCTCAGCTGTATATTTGTTGTATGTGTATTCGTTTCTTCGTGTTTTAATAAAAGTCGTCGTCTGATATTAAAAGACTTTTTCTTCATCCACCAACAAATCGAAAGTGCCCCGAATTTATGGTAGGCCATTTATTTTATCTGTCTGCATCAAATTTTATTTAAATCCCACAATTGAGAAATGATATTAATACAACAGAAATTCTGTATAAAGCTGATAACAACTAGAAATTTCCACTAAATTTCTAGTTACAACCTGAATTGTGCAAGAGAAAATTCAATATTCTCCAATATCGCTACGTTTTAACACTTTCAAAGCTACCAACCAGATATCTCGTCTTACAGATACTTCTAATTTCGCATTTCTGTTGCTACAGTTTGTCTATTATACCATTTTTTATAGGTGTAAATTTTTAATATGAATCTGAAGAAAACATTTACTTTTATTTAAACTGGTACAAGAGAAAAACTTTCACCCCCTGAAACCTATAATTGGAAGCATCTGAAAGACGAGATATCTCGTCGGGAGAGTTGAAAGTGCTAAAGTTACTATTCTGCTCTTTTTACTCAAAATGGTTCTTTCATTTACAGAATTTCTATCAGAACTTCTATCGTTACTTTCGTACATCATTTTTTAAAGAAAACATTGTAATTTTTTTCCTCAATCTGTATTATTATTTTTTCTTTCTTTAAATTTAATTTCTCTATATACATTCGTTTCTCCTTTTCTTAGAAAGAATTATACATCATCAGATATTTTTACTGCAAATTCTTGGAACAATAAATTTAATTTCAGGTGCTCATGGAAGATGAAATTCACATAATTTTTTTTATCTAGAGTGGATATTTAACAAGAATGTGAAATATAACATTTATCTAAGTTCACAAAAAAGTTAAGAATGTTAATAAGGTAACATCTGGAGTTTATGAATACTTTTTGTAGTCTTAAAAAAAGAATATTTTTTCGTGAAATATTTTAGAACACGATTTTTCTAGAAGCTACTAATGGTTCATTAAATTTTTTTATGAAAATAATGTACTTCATGTTTTTGAAAAATAGCTTTTAACTCCAATAAATTTCATACCTTTCTTTTTTCTTGCTTTATTTAAAAATAAAATATTTATTTGGAAAAATTTTATCTTTAATGAAAGTTACATTTTTCTTTGTAAAGAAATAATATAGACTATTTTTCTTGATGTTAGATACAAATTAAAATGGAAATATTTGTATAAAATGTAAGCATAAGCTTTAAACAGTAAAATTTGTAAGAAAAACAAAATATTCTTGAACTTTCTGTTCCGAGATTTACATTCAAAATTAATTTTTAGACTTTTATTATTTTTAATGGTATTTATATTTATATTAAATTAATTTCGTTTTGCAATTTTGTTTTGTCTTTTTTCTAACATTTTATTTAACAATGATGTAATGTATTCAACATTTGCATTTAATTATATTTCTGCTTTTAAGCTTATATCTTATATACATTGTTTTTAATTATTATTATTCAGAGACATAAAAATACAGACAAAATCTGTTACAATATACCGAAATTTCTTTAAAAGTTATTTTTAAAAAGTTGAGAGGTATTAATGCCAACTTTGTTACTATCAAATACTAAATAGTGTAAATTGTTGATATTTTCATTTTCATTTATTTGGTGAAAATTTAATTCATTCCGTGATTTATTTTAAATTTAAAATGGATATCTGACAAAATGATTTACAAGTATCCATAAACGATTCATTTATATTTTCTTGTTCATAAAATTAAATTATTTTCTTAATTGTTGAATTTTTTTTCCAATTTATGTTTGCATTTTGTTATCACTGATGTTTATAACTCAACACCTACTTTTATTTAGTAACCGTTTCATATATATGTCGCATATTTCAATATTAGAGTGACCAAGTAGAAGAAGCATTTGAAATTTAACCGATTTATTTCATCTCAGGATGCATAATTTACTCCAGGAATAAACGAGCATTAAACATGCGTACATTTACATCGCGACAGAAAAGGAAAGAAACCAAAAATTCCCTTCAGTGATTTTAATATCAGATTTTCATAGAGATATCCCTGCAGGTGGTTTATGAAACGGAATTAGGTATCTTTAAAATTTTTTTTAGTGTTGTGGATGTTTGATCCTCCTTCAGAGTGTGAGAACATGTGGAATACAGCAGTGAATGTGTATCGAATCTTTAAATGAAAAAGGGTTAATTGGATTAAAAAAATAAGACCATCGTATATATAAATATCGACGCCAGCTCATTCTATTAATCTCGTGATTGTTTTAAGGTATCCGACTACGTTCGAAGGAAAAATTTTGAAAAATTTGATTTCTTAAAATCTATTTTAAACTAAGATTTTTAGATGTTTTGTAAATTATAATATAAAACTATAAATGCAACAAAATTACTTGAAAACATATTTTTTTTTGACAAATAGAAAAAATTATATCAAATTGTAATGAAATTTAAACAAAACGGTTCACACTCTACTTAAAATTGTATTGCAGCAATCCGATTTTTCTTTGAACATATAGAATATAATGATAAACAAAATGAACCAACATCTAAGAAAGAGTTTGTGATGTAGAAAAGTTATCGGTAAAAACATACGCATGTATGCATTTTTTGCATAAATTTACAACATCATTTTTCTAAAAACACTTATAAATGAAAAAGTGTTTCAACGACAATAAAACTTTTGGCTCATTTCATCCTCCATATCATTTAAAACTCAAACAGAAATTTCTTTGTCAATACCTCAACTAGTTTTTGAGATATCATGTGAACGGTGAAGAACTTTTATGAAAATTCTAGTTTTGAGAAAAAGGAATTTAAAGACTAATTTTAGCTGGAACCAAAATGGGACCAAATGAAAGATTGGTCAGGCCTTCCTTTTCCTAAAAAGGTTGAACTGTTTCGGAAAGACGAAAGTTCTGAATTTAAAGAAATAACAATTAAAATATTGTTTAATGCGATCGATAAGCAGTGTTTTCAACGAAGTCGGATACCTTAAATCGGTTCAAACCGGTTAATGATTTAAATTAATCAAGTCCCCTCATAAGAATATAAGTCCCCTCATAAATTAACTTGCAACTTTAGTTGCCAATAAATCACTACATGTGACGAACCTTTTTCCTTATTTTCTAATAAACCTAAAAACGAAGAATAAATGCGTGAAAAGCAGTACATCGTCAATTTGTACCCTACGCATTTTCAGGCTTCAAGAGCCTCAAGCCAAAACAGTATCATGTTTCCATATGATAATAAAGAAATATATATTTCATCTAAAAGTACATAAACATTGCTGTTGTTTCAGCAACTATTTTATTTTCATTTTAACAAATGTGCGGTAGTTATTGTAATGTGCATTATATGAACTGATTTCTGCACTTTATTGGTCACACACACACACACACACACACACAGATAGAAAGAGAGAGAGAGAGAAGACACGTATAGATACATAGATAGATATATAGATCTCTTAAGGCATCCGACTACGTAAAAAACACTGGTTATCGGCAGGCCACATTGCCGAATTTTTAAAATTACCATTTCTTCTAGTTAAGACTTTCTTCTTTGGAAAAGAGTTTATCTTTTCTAAAAAAAGAAAGCCTGATTTATTATCCCTGCTCACATATTTTTCAGCTAAAATGCGTCTTTAACTTCCATTTTCTCAAAACTTCAATTTCAATAAAAATGCTCCACCGTTAACATTCTCAAACAGTAATAGAAGTACTTAAAGATATCAGTGTGGGTTTTAAATAGTATGGACAATGAAATGAAAGAAAAGTTTGATTGCTGATGAAATATTTTTTTTCATTTATAGATGTTTTTAGAAAAATTAAGTTGTAAATTTATGGGCAAAATGCATACATGAGTATATTTTTGCCAATCACTTCTTTTGCATCTCAATATTTTTCTTATATTTTGGTTCAAATCATTCATATTTTGTAACTTGCGTACAAAGGAAAATATGATTGGCAAATTATAGTTTTGCGTAGAGTATTAACCGTTTTGGTTAAATTTCATTAAAATTTACTAAAAATGTTCCTTTTTCTCAAAATATATTTTTAATTAGTAGTGTTGTATTTATAGTATTTTGTATTATGATTGACAATACAACTAAAAATCATAATTTCAAATAGTTTTTCAAAAATCCAATTTTTCAAAAATATTTCTTCGAACATATACCTTAAGTTTACCTTCGGATACCTAAAGTTTCGACATCATATACATTTTTTAATTTCACTATTACAATTAAATATTCATTGCAGCTTTTTAAACTTAGTAGCTTATGAATTCGTCCTCTCCTTTCTCCGAGAGTTGAAATTATTTCAGTTTGGTTGTAAAATATGCTTTTTCTACTTATTTTTTCTTCCAATTTTTTTTGTTTAAAAAGAGATCTTTTCTAAGTCAGTGTAAATCGGCTGAAAATCTGTTGCTCTACATTAGAAATTACCTTAGAGAATAAAAACAGAGCATCGTGCAAACATGTGGAATCGAACAGTCTACGAAACACAATTTCTCCATTAAAACTAAAAAAAAAAACTTTGAAATCTACAGATTGAAGACGCGTTTTCTCATTTCTTCTTCAAATATTTTAACGGTTTCATTTCCGCAAATGAAACGTGATTAAATTTTATAATTTTTTAATGTAGATTTTCATGCCGATTAACACACAAAAACTGAGTGTTAGATGCGTGTTTCAGAATTATTTTTTAAAATTAGAATAGGGGCATTTTTAGGAGGGATTTCTGTTACTAATGGATGTTTGCATGTATTTTAATCAGTGATATATATTGGTAAACTTGTAAATAAACAGCAAAGAGTTGGAGGTTTACCAATTTACTCTTACTTTATTGTTAACATTTTGGAAGTTTTCTGTTTGTTATTACATAGTTATTTAATGTATAAAAACACCAATTATGGAACCTTCCAAATTTGTATTTTCATCATAAATTGTTTATTTTTGTTTGATTTGAAGAAATCTGCTGCCGAAGCCAATCAGAAACTTATAGAATCTTATGGTGATGCTTAACATACCCCAATTTTTGGTTTTAGTTTCAAATATTTAAGATAGGCGATTGTAATACCAAGGGCAAATAAAGCCCTTCACGTCTAAAACTATTCGAATACAATCGTTTGCAAGAATTATTAAGGACAAATATGGGAAAAAGTTGCAAAAAATGATGGGGGATATTTTAATTGATTTATGTTATACTAATATTTCTTTATAAAAACCCTTCTAAAGTGAAAGAAGATTCGATAAAAAAAAACATTCAAAATTCATGCAAGCACCTAAAAAATTGAGAAACATGTAACCTTTTTCAGCGTAAATTTAGATTGATCTGAAATGTTAATTTTATCTGTATAAAATTTTGTTTATAATAAACATTTTACATTTGCATCTGTGTGATCGAAAAAATCATAGAAAATGAGGGAAGCATTTTCATTGATATAAATTGTATCAATATTTTTTAATAAATACCATTCTGAAATGAAAAAAATGAAAAAAATACATGCAAACACTTAAAAAAATGGCACATATGTAACCTTGTGCAGTGCAGATTCGTATAGATATGAAATGCTAATTTTATTTGCGTATAATTTTGTTTATAATAATGATTTGATTTAAAAATCTGTGTGACAAATAAAGTTTCGATTTAAAGATTTCAATTACTTAAAGATTCGATTATTATTTTTTAGATTTCAATTCGGCTTTTGAACATTCGGAAAATAATTTCAGTATGCAGTGTTTTCTCATAATATTGATCTTTAATTTATATGAAACACTGTTTTTTTTTCATAAATTATAATTTTCAGATTATCAAAAATCACCACTATTGTTATAAAATGGAGCTCTCTGTACTCTTATTACTTTTGTTTCATATTTCTCAATATCATTTGAAATCAATTTACAATATATTCGTAGTTTATGCTTTTTTAATAATTCCTTTAAAAGATTGTACCTCTTAAAGAATTGTCATTCCCGGTACCTTAAAATTTCTTTCGATATTTTCAATAAGGAGATGCCTCATTTAAAATATTTTCAATTTTCTTTTTATCACACTTCAAATGATAATTGCCTCCTTTAATATAAAAATAATCATGTTCTTGCATATAATTTTTTTAAGGTAATTATGACGTTATAGTATATTGTATCCTTTATCGGCATCGAAAATCTCACACAATTTTATTTGTGAATGTAAAATAAAATATTTAATATTAAAGATAAATAAAATAATGTATGAAATTAAAAATATAAAATAAAACGATTGTTTAATATTTTGAAGGCGATAATTCTGCAAGACATGCAAATATCTGAAAGTGGTTAGTTACATTTACTTCTAATTTTTTTTCCCTTTAATCCAGATTTTATTATTCATTCTTTAAAGATTTCCGTTCTCCACTCTTTAGAATTTTCATGTAGCTACTTAATAATTTTTTCCCACTCCATTACTTTTTATTATATTAATTTTTCAGACATTATATCCACTCTTAATTTAAAAAGAGATATTGATTTCTAAATGAATTAGAAGTAAAAATGACAAAAATGCTGTGAATTATTATTTATATCTTGAATAAAGCCTTATATTGTAGCAAAATGCAAAATTTACAATCTGCATATTTAAAAAGAACAATGCATTTCAATATTAAACCTTAAATGGGTAGGTGGGTCTAAAAGATCCAATTTTAATTAATCTCAAATTATTAATATGAAAGTCTTAATTTGAAAGTCAGCCAAAATATTTGTCAAATATTTTTATTGATATCAATGTTTAATATTGGTCTTTGTATTCAAAATAATGCATTGATATTAGATTTCTCTGCATTAAATGAAATAATTCAGTGCAATACTTTACTTTTAACAAAAATTGAATATACAAATTTCGTCCAATATAATTCCAAATACAATTATGCTAAAAAAATAAATTTCAAGAAAGTTCCATATGGAGTTTATAAAATTTTTTCTTTTCAAAATTGTTCTGTGTAATTCAAGAGACATATCAGTATATTTAGTTAAAATGCTCAACTTTAAATTAGAATTCTTCATTCATCAATACTAAAAGTCTTCTTTCTGAAGCTCACTTCAGTTATATTAACGTCTTTATTTAAAACAACACTGTGGCTATTTGAACTTAAAATTCAGAGCCACGATCTGATTATACCACTTCAGCTAGCAGCCCTACCCCATTATAAGCTTCAGCATGTCGAGAACGTTTGGCGCGACGGTTTTAACGTGTGCCAGGCCCACTTATATGAGGGTTCTTCGGCGGAACGGAGTGTCGATTCTGAAATTCTCCAGTTCCGAAATCTTACCATGATCGTTCTATTTTTGCGGATGGAGAAGAATACGCAGAATTAAGAGCTAAAGGGAATTGTTTTTTGGAATTCCGACTGTTGCTGTGTTCTCGTCTGAAGCAAGGAATATTGGATAACTGCAGTAAGCTAAGAAGATAATGCCTGCCTTACCATTTCCAAATAACCATTTTGTCAACTGGCGTGGAAGACCTATTATCCCATTTCTGACAAATGGTTCTCGTACTATTAAAATGTCAGTAGAGATCGTCTGAGCTTTTTGTACGAGAGCGGTTGTTGATACTTTAGATTTGGTGAGATTAATCTGTATAATTTGTAGAGAATTTGATTCGTTTTGAAGAATATGAATATACCAAATATGAATCTGGTTAAAGAAAAGGCTCTTATGCGAAAATTAGGTTTGTCTTGTTATTTCCATATAACCATTTTGTCTATTAAGTGTTACTGTGCTCTAGTCTGAAGTAAAGAATATTGATTAACCTCAGGAAGATAAGAAGATAATACCTCCCTTGCCCTTTCTTGATAACCATTTTGTCGATTGGCGTGGAAGACCTTCTATTATCCCATTTCTGACAAATGGGTCGTGCACTATGAAGATGTCAGTATTGATCGTTTGAGCTGGTTGTACGAAAGAGGTCAATGCTACTTTAGATTTTTGAGATTAATCTTTATAATTTGAAGAGAAGTTGATACGTTTTAAAGAAGCTGCCGAATATGAGTCTGGTCAAAGAATAGGTTCTTACGCAAAGATAATGCATGTCTTGCCATTTTCTGATAACCATTTTGTCTACTAACTGTTACCGTGTGCTCGTCTGAAGTAAGGAATAATGTATATCTACAGGAAGGTAAGAAGATAATACCTCCCTTGCCATTTCTTGATAAATATTTTGTCTATTGGCGTGGAAGGTCTTCTATTATTCCGTTTCTGACAGATGGTTCTTGTACTATGAAGATATCAGTAGTAATCGTTCTAGCTGTTTGTTCTAGAAAGGTTGTTGATACTTAAGATTTGGTGATAATTTGATACATTTTGAAGAAGCGGTTAAATATGAGTTTGCACAAAAAACGTTCTTATACGAATTTAAATATTAAAAAAACCTCTTATCATGTGACCATTCTGTGTAAAATGCTTGTCTTCAAAACACTGTGATGTCATTTAATACATTTTCAAAAAAAATGCAATGTGCCAAATGTTACTTTTCCTAAATTTCAAAAAAAAAAAAAAAAAAAAAAAAGATTAAACGCCGAATTTTCTTTCAGAACAAGCTAAAATTATTTTAGGATAATTTGAGAAATACCTGTCAATAAAGAAAACTGTTAATAGAGTTGATTTAAAACTACAAACATCTAAGCTTAGGGAAATGTCTTCTACATATTTAAGCCTGTACAGACATCTTAAGTCCATAAGTAAAGTCTTCTGATGTTTCAAAAACAGAAATTTTACTGTTTGATTAACAAGAAAATCAAAATTCGAAATGCGTTCATACAAAATTTCATACAAAATATTTTTAATAAACGTATATGAACATATTTCAGTGAAAATCAAACAAAATGTCATTGCTCTCCCTTTATGAAATGTGTCAATAAGTCAGATTTTCAAACAGGAAGTTATTTCATCATCTACTTTACGAAACTATGACTAAATGGAAATATGAGAAATATTTTGTATATCTAATGTTTGATAAATATTAGAAATGTAAACTATTTTTAATACTTTGTTCAATAATCTCAAAGATTGTAGTTATTTAGTAAACATTTAAATCAAAGAAATAAAAAAAATCAAATCAAAAACAAGAAGAATATTTATATAGTAACATAAATTTGGATCTTCTTTAAATATAAATCAAAAATACAATTTTCAGAATTATTTTTATGCTCCTGAATTACACGTATGTATTACTTTAATAGCATATTTTTAGGGCTTCTAAACATGAATGTATGTTTGATACCAAGTTAGAATTCAACAAACAAAGACATGAAAGATAAGCTGAGAAAGTATGTATCCATAAAATCACCTTTGATCATATATAGTATATACTATCACGAAACTTGTTTTGAATATAAAGTGGAAATTATGTTAGAAATCTTCTTAAAAGAACTGTTCTTAAAATATTTGATAACTTAATTTATTTCTTTCAAATATCAATCGGTTCTTAAATATTCTTAAAGTAATAAAAAAACATATGGAAGATTTCGAGTAAAATGATGATAAAATTCTTGAATCCAGTCTTGTGCAAATTTAAAAGGAAATAAATATTCAAGAAATAAGAAATAATAAGTGCATGAAATTGAACTTCAAATTGCATTCGATGAATCATGTTCTTTTATAATTTTCAAATTTAAAAAGGCAAGAGTAAAGATTTATTTTTCCCCAAGGCGATATATTCGCTCCTTTTACAACTTTCTCAATCCAATTTTTTTAGCGAAAAGTTTTATCATTTTATAAATGTTTGTGTATAGTAAAGTAATATTCACCATGTTAAAATAGATATGATTTATTAGATTTCTCGGGTCTGAAACGTTACTTATTAAATGGTTCATGAGTAAAGCATTTCATATTAAATTGCTCATGAGTAAAGATTGTTTATATTAAATTGTTCATGAGTAAAGCGTTCCTTAAAATTTATTAAATTGTTTAAAATTTATTAAATTGTTCATGCATAAACCGTTACCTAAAATTTATTAAATTGTGCAGATCTGAAGCATCGAAGCGATATATTGTATATGTTCTTTTAGACCTAAGAATATATGCATGATGCCCTAGGATTATTGAGGCATTCTTTAAGGGGAGGTAAAGGGCATCACAGGGATTTAGATTTGCGCAGCAATTCATGGTCGAAATTGTTTCCATTTGGCGCTAGATGGCATTGTTCATAAGAGTATTGGGGGAAGCAGACCAGGATTGCTGCAGTGATTTAAGCAGACCCTACCCACTTAAGAGTATGGAACGTTTTAGGAACACCAAACTGGCAAATATGCTTCTGCTTTACAGATTGTCTGATGGAAATTCACGAGAATCAGAGAGATTGTATCTAAAAAGATTTCCTCAGAAAGGTACACCGGATTGATAGTATTTTTATTATTTCCATTAGAATGTGTGTGAATATGGATAATCACGACTTAATAGGCATAATTGTGGTCTACCAAGAGTAACTTGAACTCCCAACAAAAAAAAAATGCTGAATACTGTTCAAAGGAATCAGAGAACCAGTGTACGAGCCGTTACTGCTACCATTGGAATATCTCATATTATTTTGAAAAGGGAAGGGCTAAACCCATACCATCTTCAAACGATACCGTCACTACTCCCCACATATCATCCTACGAATTTGCGTTTTGCAAGGTGGTATCTCTATCAATGCCCCAGGTAGCACAATCTGTTGTATTTATTGCACAATATTGTTAGATATTAAACAATATTCCCCAATAATAAACAATATCACGAATAATGATCAATGTCATACAATATTGTACAATATTTGTGTGTTACTAGGGTTAACCAAGAAGCCCATTTCCGATCCTCTGCTTTACTTATGGATGAGGCGTAATTCTCTTGAGATGTGTTCAACTACCACAATGCCCATTTATGGACTAGTGATTATCCCCTTGGCATGAAACAACATGCTGCATAACATTGCATTTTCAATTTAATGTTTTGCCTGGTGTGTTTGGATACATTTTAGTCGTGTCTTATTTGTTACAATCACCCCTAACATCTGTAGATAATCTCATACTTTTGCAACCAAACGTACTTGACCTGCTACTTCAACATGCCAGACACCATGTGCGGTTTCAACATGATGGGGTAAATTCTCATTATGGTACTCGTGAACATTTGAATTAGCTGTTAGTCCGCTGGTGTATTAGACGAAGTGGAGCGTTTGCTGGGTCGCCGTGCTCTTCTGATTTAAGAAGCGTGGATTTCTTTCTTCGAGGTGCATTGAAATACATTGTATACGCAACACCTGTGGATTCCAAAATGGACCTGGTTGTAATTGTGCTGTTTAATTTAGTTTAGCTATATTAACGCTCCATTTTGAAGCAACAGCAGGACTATTTTGGGACGGACCTCGTCATTTTGAACCTCGATCAGATAACGAAGACGACACCTGAGCGGGGATCAACCTTTCCAAACTTCCCCACCAGACCCGAGTAAGTAATTTTGCCTCTGACGGATTTAGCATGCACCAAACCCTCTTACACGGCGGTTCTCCTGTGGAATCGGACCTCGAACATATGGCCCTTCGGTTCCGAAGCCCTGACCTTACTACCAGGCCACCGAGGCCTCTGCATCTGCTGCCAAAAATCTAAAAAGAGTAAAGAAAAAAGGCGTATTTGAATGAATCTGTCAATCCATATCAGATAGTTTAAGGAACACATCGTTAGCAATAAAGGCATAATCTTGTATCTCTTCTTTTATTGTATATGTCATACTACTTTAACAAGACACTTCGGACCATGAGTTGTTATGTAAATCTGAATTCTTTCGATGTCCACTAACTTACCATAAATTCTGTCCTAATAATCCTGAGATACCCTTATATAACTATGCTTATGTGCTTTTTAACATAAAATATTTAGATAATTTGATTTTTAGTTCTGAGATAATCAAGACGAAAAAAAATTTACAGGAAATAATAAAGCATCTCTATCATTTATCTGGGATTGTAGTTTATTCATTAATAATAATACTTCGCTATCGTATTAATGGTATTTTTAAAATCATACGCTGCCCATACACAATTTGATTGATATATTCTGTATTCTACACCATTGTGGGTAGAATAAATTAAAAAAAAAGTCAAGTCGATTTCAGGGATTTCATTTTTCTTTTCCTCAATGTGTCTAAAGCTTTCTTTTTTTTGTAAATTGTATGTCTCCTCTGTTCTAAGTTACCCTTGCATGGTACATTCAAAGCTGCCTCTTTACGACTCCACTCTTATAAATTAGATACATAAAAGAAAGTGTCCAGTAAAGTGGTTGTCTAGAAAAGAAAGGCAAGATCAATAAAATGTTCACTTTTTCTTTCTTCCTGAATTTTTTTGGTTAAGAGGCTGGTAGACTGGGCTGTCGTTGATTTTTATGAAGACCAAAGAAGCACTGGTACACGAGCAAAGCTTTAAGGTTTAAGACTCAGCTGCGGCAATCACCGCAAAGGTATTCCATTGGGAACTGCTATCAAAACTTGTAAGAAAGTGAAAGAAGTTTGGAGATCTGCTGGAATTAAAATACGTTTGACCACTTAATCTTCCGATAATGACAAATGGGTTTTCCTTGTCAAAGTACAATGACAATTTTTAAAAAAAAGTTAGATACCGAAATGAGATAATAAAATACTGAGTTTTCAATTTTGTTGAGGATTCAAATGCTTCGAATAAATCTTTTGCATATTAAATTAATTTTGATTACTTCATTTTTGATATTAAAGAGAATGATTTTAGATTGTATTTTTGTTGTTTTCTATAGCGCTGTCCATTGATAAGCTCACTGACTAAATCGGAGATTTAAAGCTGAGATCTTAACTTTTCTTGTATTTAAGTAGCGCCATCTAGAAACAATAGAAAGCCTTAACTACTCACGCGTCATAATGATCTTTATACAACGAACTTCATTCATGCATTCAAGGATCGTAATTTAGATATGAATCTGAGAAAGATCACCTCTGTTCAAGCACCACCAGTGATATAATTCTCGACATGGAGGACTTTGTGATCACGACAAATTTGGGGGTTTGGTGAAATATGGTGCGCTAGTTACCACCACACACTGGGAGCCTTTGATTGGTGTATTCGAACTCACAACCCAAATGATACGAATCCAACACCTTACCAGACAGGCTATATCCAACTCCTGTATTTTTAAGTTTCTTATAAATTTATATCGAAATGGGTGCTGAATGGATATCAAGTTAAAAACTGTTGACTTCGGCAATAGAATGAGCACTTTTCACATGAAAAATGCTGGTTCTAGAAACTATAGGAATATTGGGGACACATTTAGAAAAAGAAAGCATCTGCAGAATTTTCTGGAAATTTCTATGCATTATCAGGAAGATTATAAAAACACGAGATATTTAACTCAGGTGAATTCTCTCTTTTCCGTGTTTTACTGCAATTTATTAGCTATTATGCGTGCTGTTATCTAGATTTGCTAGATAACAGCACAACAAGACTAAACTAAATTCTACGGCGAGCTTCTGTTTTCAGCAAGCACTATCTTTGTGTAAGTTTCTTTTGAGGCTTGCCATCTGTGTTCCGCAGTTTATTTGGAAACAAAAGGTTTCTTTCCCTTATCGAGCTTATTCGGCATTCTCATATATATGAAAGCATCATATCATCACCATCAACAACTGCATCATGACAATGAAAATATTATATTATTTAATGACACTGTGGGATTTTGACACTATTGGAATTTAATGAAACTATTGGAATGACTTATTTTATGACACTATTATTTAATGACAGTAAGGGAGAGGTTGTAATATAGCCTGCAAGGATCCTCAGGATTCAAACTTAGTTGTTGCCAATATTTCCACGACGATCCGTTTATTCAAATTTTACCATGTGCTATATACTCTAGAAGTGGATAGGGGATCATAGTATCTGTTTATTGTTTTCTTCATACATCTAATATATGGATATTTTTAGCATAATTTAGTTTCAAGATAAAATAATAAGTATAAGCCAAATGAAAACGAAGAAACCGTGGTCACATCAGAACAAATAAAAAATGAACTGATCATTTTCTATGATTATCCTAAATCAATAAAATAGTAATGTATTTAATTATAAACGATAATAGTCGATAATTGCTTTTGAATCATATTTCCGATTTAAGACTATGTATAAAAAATTAATAAGGAGCCTTTCTAAGATGCAAAAGGTTAATTTTTTCTTGTGTTGCTTTTTTATTTGATTATTTTGATATAAAATATTCACCGGCTTGAGCACCAGCAAATGTCTAAACATAAATAAAGTTAATTATAATGAGTTTCAAAATTAGGCATCTGACCACTTTTTAAAATTATTTATATCTGTCATAAGACTTATTCATTTCATGTTGCTTATCTAGTCTTTTAAATGTAGTTATTATAAATATGAAACTTTGGTAATCTTGCTAGCTCTACATAATTGTATTCTCAGTTGTTTGATTGAGATTTATTATAACAATTGTGTTTTGTTAGAATTGAAGAACGAATATTGATCAATTTGTTCGTTCTTTTACGAGAGGAAGTGAAATGTTTATGATAAAAAAATAAACGTAGATTTTTTAATGTTCATTAATAATACAATTATATTTCCAGATTTGACCACCGGGCTTATTTGCCTAGTGGGTATAAAGTGTGAGAACAAATTTAGCAGACCTGAATAGAAGACATGAAGATAGCACAGCACATAGACGACAGATATTTGCAGCCCAAACGAGCACAAAACAGCACGCAACAGTAACAGTAGACCACGAATAGTAATCCACTACAGCAGACAAAGCAGCCAGATAGAATTCAGCGGAGAGTGTATCATCATAGCTTCTATATAAAATCTCACCAGATGGCTGAAATACTCCTTTGTCTCTTCTCGCTTTAGCTGTCTACTCACTACTTTACACAACTAGCTCACAGCTCATTTCAACAAAAGCTCCACAAAACGCAGACATTTCGTCGTGGCTTCCCTATCCTCTCGAAGACTACTTATCGGTGACTCCGACTATAATTCTCCACGACTCCCACAGTTTGAGAGGGCCGGCTTTTTATAGTTTCCTGCAGTTGGGGCTAGAAGCTTCTAGTCCAATCAGGCGTATTTCGGTTCCTAATGGATGGGTCGTCGAAATTCTTAAAGTTTTGAGTATTACCCATTTTGTCAACAAGTCGCCAAATATTCAACAAGTTAGTCGCCAATCTCTGGGATCATTGGCTCTGCATCCGGCAGCTTTCAGTACTGATGACTGTAAATCTGTCTTCCTCATAATGATATTATTCGAGTTAGGAAGCTAAATTACATGCAATATTCTTTTCAGAACCAGTTTCCTAATTTTCTATCGTTTAATCTTTTTCACTAAAATATAAAATACAATTCAACTTGTTAACCACAATTAAGAACTAACCAATGTTTCGACTAGCCATATTTGACTACATTAGGTTAAAAATCGTTTAAAGCTCCTTTTTTAAGCTATCGAATTACTTTTACAAAATATATCTTTATTTCTTTCTCTCAAAATCTTCAAACATATTAAAATAATCCTTCCTTTAACATTGTCTTCTTTTCAAAATTAATAAAAATATAGATATATAAAATATTTTTAAATTAATTCTTAATTTGCTTACAAAAAATACAAATTAGAAGACAGCATTAAATTCTTCTAATTACAAAATAACGAAAATGTTAACAATTTCAATTCACTTTTGTTGCTTATTCTAAAGTATTCTCGACCAGAAAGAAGGATTCTAGAATGCACCGTAAAATTCCGATGAAGAAGACGCGATTTAACACGCCTTACCTGTCCTTAGGGCTTTTATGCCATGACTTCTGTCGACCCCTCCCCCTTTCAGAAGAAGTAACTTCGTAAATAAGACACAAAAGAAGGAAAAATCTCTTTTCAGGAGTATCAACAGAATTGGGATTTCTTCCGGCTACAGAGGGCAGCCTGAAATCATTTTAGGGTAATTTGATGAGAAGGGGTAACTGGTAATCGATTTAGATGTAAACTTCTGCCGAATACTTCTAAAGGAAAGGGGCTTCTTTTCTCCAAAAAATAGGATGGCTTCATTTTATTGTAAGGAAAATGAAGATTTCCATTTGTGAGTTTTGAACTATAAACATGTGTTTAAAAAATAGTTTCTATGCTATATCCTAGACTCGTAACAAATTAAAATAGAACATGTTTTTTTATTATTTTGACTAAAAACTCTAGCGTTTTGATTTGCCATAATTTTAGTAAATATTTTCTAAAAAAACTTAATTTTAAGCATATTTTTAGATAAATAAAACTATATATATTTCACAGCAAAATCTTCTGAAAAAGCAATTTTTGATTCAACGTTTAAGGTATTCACGTTAAAAACACTGGTTATCGACCACATTGACTATTTTTTTTCTGATATTTCTTGTAGTCAGTCTTTCTTTTAACCAAATGTCCTATTTGTTCCTTATCTGTATGTTATTTTAGAGAAAATGAAGATTACTAATCTTGAGTTTTGAGCTATAAACATCTGTTTAAGAAAGTATTCATATGCTATGTCCTGAATTCGTAATAAATTAAAATAGAACATATATTTTGATCATTTTGTAAAAAAAAAAATCTAGCGTTTTGTTTTGCTATAATTTTAGTAAATATTTTCTAAAAAACTTAATTTTAAGTATATTTTTAGGTATATAAAACTATATGTATTTCACAGCAAAAACATCTGAAAAAGTCATTTTTGATTCCATATTTAAGGTATCCGACTACGTTAAAACATTCGTTATCGTTGACAATTTTTTTCTGATATTTCTTGTAGATCAGACTTTCTTCTATCCAAATGTCCTATATGTTCATTCTATCTATGTTATTTTAGGGAAAATGAAGATTTCCAATCGTGACTTTTGAACCATAAAATTGTGTTTAAAAAAGTGTTTATATGCTATATACTAAACTCGAAATTAATTAAATTGTAACACATATTTTGATCAATTTGTATTAAAAAAATCTAGCGTTTTGATTTGCTATAATTTTAGTAAATATTTTCGAAAATTATGGAATAATAAGTATATCCTTAGCTATGTAAAACTATATATATTTCACAGCAAAATCAACTGCAAAAATCATTTCTGATTCAATATTTAAGGTAACTGGCTACGTAAAAAAACTGGTTATCGATCACGTAGACGATTTTTTTATATATTTCTTGTAGTTAAGCCCTTATTCTATCCAAAAAAGTTTATCTTTTCTAGGAATAGGAAGGCTTGAACCTATCATTCAGGGCCACGTATTTATCAACCAAAATTTGTCTTCAACTACAATATTCTCAAAACTTTAATTTTCATAAAAATTCTCCACAGTTAACAAGATATTTCAAAAACTAATAGAGATATTTACATAAAAATTTCAGCGTGCATTTCAAATGATATAGACTATTAAATGGACCAAAAGTTTTTTTTTTCGCTGGAGAAATATTTTTTTATTTATAGTTTTTAGGAAATAAAGTCTTGAATTTATGGAAAAAATTGCATATATAAATATATTTTTAGCCACAGCGTCTTGCAACTCAAAATGTTTCTCAGATTTTCGAGCATTTCATTTATCATATTCTATAACGCTTAAAAATTAAAATAGGATTGCTGCATTATAATTTTGTGTAGATTGTTAAACGTTTTGGTTGAATTTCATTAAAATTTAAGACAAATTCTCTCATTTCTCAAAATATACTATATCTTCAATTAATTTTGTATTATGATTGACAATACATCGAAAAACGAAAGTTTTAAAATTTTTTAAAATGTCGAATTTTTCAAAAATTTTCCTTTTAACGTAGTCAGATACCTAAAGGGAGCATTATATTTGGAAATAAAAAATAATTAAAAAAAGAAATATTATTTTTATCATTTCAATACTAAAATATATGCTTATATTCAAATGGAACAATGTTATAAAATATATTGTTCAATAAAATAAATATTTGAAGGGATATAAAAAGCATTATCTTATTTTTTTTTCAAAAATGTAGAGTAATTAGATTTAAAAATATTTGAAATATTCCAGATATATTAATTATGAAGTAGTTAAATGAAATTTACAATAAAAATTTCAGTCAAAAATTTTAAAAAAATAGTGTATGCATTTATATTTTATGTTTTTTCAGATAGTTAAAAGTCAATTTTCGTTCAAAAAATATAAATTTCCTATTAATACGGGAGTATAAATATATATTTAAAGAACTAGGATTTAATTGGAATTTCGAAATCATACAAAATGGAAAATAAAGTAAAATAGATTGTATTTGTGTTAAAAATACATTGTGCGAAATTTTTCAAATATATTGAGAATAAAGAATACAGAAAATTAAAATTTATTTTAAAATGTAAATTAAAAATTAAAATTTAATTTAAAATGTATATTAAATTAAAATTTAATTTAAAATGAAATTTAAAGTTTAATTAATATAAAATATACATATAAATTTTATTTTTCAAAAAATAATGCATTTATTTTTCAAAAAATAATAGAAATGTATTTATATTTTATTCGTATTCATAATTTAATATATAATTCATACCCCAAAATGAATAATTCGCAATGTCTCCTTACTGCTTGGTCAAAAAAGGATTTCTCAAATCGGAAATATTTCACAATAAAATTGGTGACAAAGTTCCAGCTCCTAATTAATATTTAAACAGAAATTATGTTTAATTGCAAAAAAATTAAATGTGGATTTTATTTTAAACGTGTTAAAAACGTTGTTTGCATGTAATATCCTGGAATAATAATACATTAAAATGAAACTTCCTTTTTTTATTTTTGCAAAGAAAAATATGAGATGTTTTTATTTAATATAATTTTAAAAGTAATTACTACATCTGTTTATTTAAAAGTTACTTTCACTTTAATTTAAAATACCATCGAACATTGTTATAATTAAATTTTTAATTTCATAAACACTTAATTTTTTTTTCAATTTATCTAGAAGAACTAGTAAAGAAAAAATAATTTAAAAAATATTTTTTATTTTCTTATTTCTCGCTCGCAGTAAATGGATAAATGTTATGAACGAAATGTACTTATATAAAATAGCAATGGTATGTGTTTGCAAATACAATAATGTTTCTTAAGTTTTGAAAAGAAAACTGAATGTTAGTTTCAAATATTATTTTTGGGAATGAAACAGTATTCTTTTTGAAAAATATTATTTTTAATATTTCAATGGTTTTAACCTTCCAATAGTATATCTGTCGTATTTTTCCTCTAATACTTATTCTCATCTAATTTATTTGAGAAGCATATTCTATTTCAAAATATGTTATTTTCTTTATACATGATTTACGGTTTCTTCAAATCGAATGATCCCATCGAAAATGAAGGCAAACTTCAATAAGATTCCGAAAGACAAACATTGTTTCTTTACTTCTGCTTGGTAGGCATTACATATCGGAAGCATAACTTTTTTTTTCTCTCTCTTTGAACATAGGAAATAAAGTAGATTATTCTCAAAATTCCATCGCAGGAACATTTTAAAGTGTCCCCCCCCCTTGAAAGAATTTTGGATCTTATAGAAACTCTAGCACTTCCATTTATATTTCCTTCTTCGAAAAATCAGCTGACAAGTCAGCAAAAACAGTCGAGTGTATTAAGATAACAGCTTGGAGAACAGAGGAAAGAATTTTAAAGAAATGGACTTATTTTGAATCTTTTGGGATCGAGATTATTCTTCAAAAAAGATTTCATGTCTGCAACATACTCTCTAACCACGATAAAATAAAGATTGAAAAAAAAAATTTTTTTCCTTTAAATATTTATGGAAACATGGAAATTTGGCTTATCATTATTTTTATAATATCTTGAATTTTATTTTTGGATTATTCTATTATTTAAAATAATTAATAGATGAAAATTCAATGATACAATAATTATATTATTTTCCACAATATTCATTTTTGATTTAATAAAATATTATGAGAAATTTAATGAAGGTTGAGACTACACTTTTGTCACATATTTGCAATTTATGCATGAAATATAAAAAAAGTTTGATTTTATGCAATATAAAAATCATTAGCATTTTCATAAACATAAAAAAATCATAACATTTAACATTTTCATTTCATTAACATATACATTTTTGTATGATAAAATACTATTCGCACAGCATTAAAATTCTAATGAAAAAATAAAGGAAAATATTTTCGTATAATTTATATGATTTTCTGCACACAAAAATGAAAAAAAGCAGTTAGCATTTAGTTTAATTTTACTACCTTAATTTACGATGAATATTGTACATTTCTTTTTACTCTTTGGACGGGGGGCCTGGTGGTAAGGTCTCGGCTTCGGGACCGGAGGGTTTCAGGTTCGAGACTGGATTCCACCGAAGATCCGTCGTGTGAGGGGGTCTCTTGCACGTTAAATCTGTCAGGCCAAAGTCCTCCCGCTGGTGTGGTGTGGCGTGGAGAGGGGGGTGCCACTTCAGGTGTCGTCCTCGTCATCTGACCGTGGTTCAAAATTACGAGGTCCGTCCCAAAATAGCCCTCGTGTTGCTTTAAACGGGACGTTAATATAACTGAACTGAACTCTTTGGACATTATATATTAAGTAATGACATTATTTATTCATTAATACTTAAAACATTTTGATACACTTAGAAATTTTATGCTTAATATTTAATAAATCAATTTCAAGCGTTAAGCATAGATTAAAAAAAACCTTTTTATACAATATTTCTATGTTTTTATAAGAAATTGGTTTTCGATTAATTTAATAAATTCTATTAGTATTATTTTTATAGATGGCTCATACAATACAATTATTAATATATTTGCGTTATAGCTGGTAACAATTCTGAAAGACTGTGAACTTTATTTCGTGATTTTCCCCTGATGAACAAATATAACTTTTAAGAAAATTTATTTTTTGAATTTATATGCCACTTTAATTGGTTTATGATCTGAAAGTGCTCTTTAATTTTTATCTTAAAAAATTCAAAAAAAGTATGAACAAATAACACTTTTTTATTACGTACCTAACAATTTAACCATTTTATAAATTTTTCTCATATCATTTCACATAAAAAATCCGACACTAGATTTAGAATCCCGAATCACAATTATTTGATTAGAGACATAAAAATTTAACAAATAATACAGGCCATCACGCCGATGCGAATCTGTAAACCGACAAAGGATTTTTAAAACGGTAATGGTTGGTACTATAAAAAAGTTTTATAACTTCGGGAATGGAAAAAGTAACCAATTAAAACTGATTATGAGTAATTTTATTGAATAATCAATATAAAGTTAAGGTTGGAGTTCTTTGAAATAGTATAAATCTGTTTGAATTAAAAATGTCTCTAAAAATCCATAAAAGTATTTCGAAGGTGTAAAATAAAATTTTATTGTTTATTCTAAGATTAAATTATTATTTTTCCGTTTGACACCAGTTTATTTTATTAATATTTAATTATTTTAAATGTTTGTTCTTAGCATTGTTTTCATTTACGGTTTTGTTTCATTTTACGATTAGTTCTTCAAATTATTTATCTATACATAAAAAAATGAATGGTTGTCTGTATGTCTCTTCGTTCATCTTATTGCGATGAAACTGAGTCAGTTTATTTCTTACACCCATGGGAAGGTTAGAGTAATGGTATAATTATCTAAAACATTTTTTTTAATTGGAGTTCCAATCGCATTTGTATACCAATAATTAATCTCCAAATAACTAGTCGAAGAGACAATAGATTCTATAGAAATATTAAATCCAAATTAAAGTTAATATTTTGTAGATATAGCAAGCAAATGTCATGCAAGTCATTCTGAGAGGTAATAGCTTTATTACAGAATATGCGAAAACGTTTTGGGGAGATCAACCCTGTTGGTTTTATATTTTAATTAAAATTTATCGTTTTTTACAGTAATCACCAAAAATATTGTAGTGGAAATACTTTCGCTTCATCTTAATTTTCAAATATTATCGTTTCAATTCCATTAAGGATTTTATGGTATAAATATGTTTCCTTTGTTTGATCAATTAAAAAAAATATTTAATATAATTTTTTAGCATTAAAGTTGAGAATTCTGAACGAATATTAAACGAATCATGAGATACAATAAACAGTTACTTTCATTATAATTGTGAAAGAACACCAATCTTTCCAATTCTAAAAGAATACCCAAATTTAATACATAAAATGAATATTTGTTCGTTCGTTTTTTATAAAATATCGTGCAGTTTATTTTATTTCGATAAAACATTGTCAAATTATTCATAAAGTCATCCAATGCTAAGAAAATTACAAAAAATTCGAATGAAATTCAATTTTTTAAGTATAATATAAAAAGAAGCAGAAAATGCTTTCTAAATGTGTGTGATTGAAAGATTGAATGATTTTCTATATCAACTCACGTTTTATAATGTATTTTGCTCTTATAAGAATTTTATGATAATCAAAAAATACTGACAAACTTTCAAATCTGACTCTCTGATCTTGTTATTAGTGAAACAGTCCCTGTAAAAATGCATTTCATTTTCGCGAATGCAAAGAAAATTCCAAATATTTCGAAATCAAGTTTGATTCGAAAGTAAATATTAAGTAAATATTATCAAGTGAATATTATGGAACAAAAAATATATTGATGAATAGAATGAGTTCGATAATAACGCCAACAATACCAATGTTGAATATAAGAACGTTGGTAAAAGAAAAATCATAATTGAATTATTATTCGAAACGGGGAGGCCCAGGTCACGTGGGAGATATTCACCCTCTAGCCCAGGACTCCGTAATAATTAATTAGTTTAAAAAACTTTTTGATCCATTTCTTGTGTTTTGGTACTCTTGTGCTTATTTATGAAAAAAGTTAATAAAAAGTTGTATTAAGTGCCTTATATCGTAGTTTAAGATAAAATCTATGAATAATTATAAGTATTAAATAGTTTAATTTATATTGGAAAAATGCAGGAATTGAAGATAACTATAAATGTAAATGTAAGAATCAAAGATAACTAACTATAATTCCTTCCAAATAGATAAAAATAATAAAAGTGATTACATAAAAAATGACATAAATTGAATAAATTGGTTACTCTCTAAACCGAAAAATTCTTCAAATATTAAAATATACTCAAAAATAATAAAACTCAAGTAAAATTTTAAGCTATTTAATTACATACATAACCTTTTAATGCTTTTAACACGTATGAACTACCGGTCATGGCAGACAGCTTGGAATTTTTTATTTTTATTTTACACAAAAAGTAAATGTTTTAAAGACTTTAAAAAATCATTTATGACTTAAATTTCAGAATAAGTTATGAAATGATTTTATAATTTTTTTCATAACTTTCTAAAGATGATAAATTTTCAAGCATACATTTTACTTTCGAATATCTAAATTTTATGAGAACCAAAACCCATATTTTTAAAAAAGCATAAGTTTCATATTCCTGGATAAAATAATTCAATCTTTGAATTTAATTTAATATCTAAA